>CAJNDS010002808.1:10000-30000 GCA_905221605.1 Symbiodinium natans | reverse complement strand
ACCGGCCCGGCGCCCCGTCTGGGGCCACAAGGGCACCCCATGTGCATCGAAAGACATCAGGGTGCTCAGCGGGGCCAGCGTTGGGAGGATTACGTCGTGCTGAAGGCCGTTGGATAGCTTTGTGTTTGGCAGCTGTGTTGCAAGTCCGTACAACCTTATCGGAGACTTCTCATCCTCACCAACGTTTGACGTTTTCCCCGGAGCAAGCAGCATGTCAGCTGCGCTGCAATCCCTTTCAACAGTATCCAAAGCAATACGTGACTGGGCTGTAGCTCGAACTGGGGGGGGGAGGGGGGGGGGGAGGGGGCGTGTCGTGGCCAGTCACGTACTTGTCTGCGAAGCGGCTTTTGAGCATGAGTGTCTCGGAGAAGAAGCTGCCACTTCGCATAAACTGCACAGAAAAGGATTGCAGTGATCTCTGAGTGCATCATCCCGGGGAAGCTGCTCGAGGCACAAAAACAGGCCTCAGCACTGGTACGCCAGGCTCTGTAGTCGACCAATGTTGCGCTGCTCCAAGGATGTCTGTGTGCTGCAGAACCTTTTGTAAATGGAAAAGTGTAGGCAGGAGAAATGTACTGAGGCGCGTTCGGCTCGCCATCCGCTTGTTTTTCCCCTCCAGAAACATAGATGATTAAGTCACTAAAGAGGGTACTCCTTCCACCTCGCGGAGCAGTGGAAACCCTACCGCTTACCTCTGCAAACTCGTTATTGTCGGTGTGCGTGAGGCCCGGGAATTGGGACCCGGCGGTTCACAGCAGAGTCGACTCGTAGCTCCAATGGCAAAATGGCTCAGGCAAAGGCAGAATCCTTAAGCTTCTGCGAAGGCAGGGCCTGTTGCTGAGCTCTAGTGCGGCTACTACTACTACTACTACTACTACTACTACTACTACTACTACTACTACTACTACTACTACTACTACTACTACTACTACTACTACTACTACTACTACTACTACTCCTAGTCCTACTCCTTCTCCTACTCCCTCTCCTGCTCCTGCTCCTACTCCTACTCCAACTCCTACTCCTACTTTTACTCCTACTCCTACTCCTGCTCCTACTCCTACTCCTACTGCTGCTGTGCTGCTATGCTGCTATGCTGCTATGCTGCTGCTGCTGCTACTACTACTACTACTACTACTACTACTACTACTACTACTACTACTACTACTACTACTACTACTACTACTACTACTACTACTACTACTACTACTACTACTACTACTACTACTACTACTACTACTCCTCGTCCTGCTGCTGCTGCTACTGCTACTGCTACTGCTGCTGCTACTGCTACTGCTACTCTGGGTTTCAGGATAAGTCCACGTCTATGCAATCCTTAGATGGGAGCCGGTTGGACAGAGTTTCAGGGTCCGGCCCAGCTCGGACCTGGGGCACCGGTTGCAAAGTATCATGCCTTTCAAAAAGCCTTTTCAGGCCTGTACGATTATTACCTTTTCTGGCCATGATTGCTGAGCTCATATGACGATGGGCAAATCGTTACCTGAGCCCCAAAGGCAAAGCCTGTGTCGGCGTGCAAGCTCTTCAAAGCCTGGTAGGACTTAGTAGGGGCGCCAAACCCTAAAGCAACCTCAGCCCAAAACCTAGACATCCCCTGGACCTTCAACCCTCAACCAGGCTCTCGGCCTCAAAGCCACAAGGGATCCAGGGCTTGAGGTTCTAGGAATCTTCGCCACCCAAAGCCCCTAGCAGGGCGCCTTCCTGCCCAACGGTACAGTGCTGCACGGGCCGACGGGTGAGGCCCGGCGCTTGTGTCCAAAATCCTGGGGAACCTTTGCTTTGGGGTTTAGGCTGGATTGAGAGACTTCAGGGTAGTTTTTTTTTTTGGGAAGCTTAGTGACTAGTCCTTGGGGCTTAAAGGGCTTCAGGTTTCTGAGCCTTTCCGGTTTGCATTTCGCAGTGGGGACTTGCTGCTCAGACCACCTGCGAGTTTGCTAAGGAGCTGTTCAGTACCGCAGCGGGACTACAGGTTAGCTGACCTAAACTTTTCTCTGGCTGACCCCTTGAAGGTCTGGAGTTCATCTCAAGTCAGGGCTTCTCCGTTAGGATCAGACGAACACTTGCCCTCCTTCCCCCAAACACTACGGCACCCTTCTTAACCCCTAAGCCCGGAACCCGTGACCGCAACCCTTCAACAACGCGGTCGCGCGCTTCCAGATTGCCTACAGCATGCCGCCTGGCCCGGCGCCAATCTTCGAGTTTCGGAACGCGTCCTCCATCCAGGCATGGGTTTGCGGTTTCGGGCCTGGCGTTCAGGGGCTTCGGGCGTTTTCGCAGGGGTTAACGCTTCCATGTTGCAGAGCCCGCGGCCAGCTGGGGTGGACTTCGACCTCGACTTACAAAACGCCCCACAAGTACTGAACCTGGCGAACTGGGATGGCGTAGGGGAGGCTGCCCCATGCATCCCCTTCGGGTTTAGGGCGTAAAGCCTTGGTGGAGGTCAGGGCCTGAGGACCCGAACCCTCACTGCGCAGGTCACGCTGAGGGCTGCGGCAGAGCCAGGCTCGGAATACACGACTTGACTCCAAATGCTTCCCCAAACCCCGAAGGAGGAGCAGCTTCTCCCGCAGCCTTTGGGGCTTGGGGACTTGGGTCCTAGTTCAAGGGCCCCTATGTGTGTTTCTTGCAAAGCCCTTTGGTTTTTTCGAAAAAAGCCCCAACTTCAAACCCCAATCCCCAAACCTCAAACCCTAAACCACCCTACTTGTGCACCGAAGGCAGCGCCGTCGGAGGTGCCTGGGCCGGTCGCACGTTCCTGCTGGCCCTGCGCTCCCCAAGCATCCTACAGGCTTTGGGTTCAGGGTTTAGGGTTTAGGGTTTAGGGTTTAGAGTTTAGGGTTTAGGGTTTAGGGTTTAGGGTTTAGGGTTTAGGGCTTCGGGGCTTCGGGGCTTCGGGTGTCAGGGCTGGGAGATTTGAGGGCAATTCTTTTTTCGATCCCCTAAGGAATCCCCAAACTATCCTAGACCCCCTAGATGTCTCTGGAAGGCTTTGGGGTTGTTTGGGGCTTAGGAGATTTTAGTGCGAAGGGTTGGGGATCTAGGGTTAGAGTTTTTCAAATTCAGGGTGCGTCGCGTTGCATGTGCACCCGCCCTTGTTCTGCCTGACCTGGTCTCAGCACCCTACTAAGCAAGCCCAAGCTAAGTCACTCAACTCTTGGCTTTGAGGATGTGAGGGTCCGGGGGCTAGCAGCGTCTTCGGGCTTAGGGTGTTAAGTGCTCGCCCCTGGCATCACCAGGAGCAGAAGCTCGGGGTTCAGCAAGAGCTGCCGGGTAGAATTCCTGCAGGCAGGAACAGCGAACCTGTGCATGATGCATGCAGCGGTCTTGTTTGGGGACTTTGTGTTTTGCGGGTAAAGGCTTCCTTGTCGAATGATGGCTTGCAGTTCATTTGCCGAGTCTCGCATTGCTCCTTCTTTCGTAGTGACGGGGCTTTGGGAGTCAAACGGGTGCATTGTCACTGGCTACCCATGTGCTTGCGGGGTACCCCACTCCCTTCACAGCCAGTTTCCGGGTTCCCACCTTGACAACCACAACAGCAGCAACAACAATACTTAAGTTGAAGCAGAAACCAAAGTAGAAGCAGAAGTAAAAAGCAGAAGCAGAAGCAAAAAGAGAAGTCGAAGCGGAAGACGGCGATGTGGCAGTCGTTGTCGTAACCAAAACGAGAGGCGCGCCGCGCAGCCCGACCCCGGGAACTCCTGCGGACTGGGAGGCCTTAAACCCTAACCTTGCTGTGGGGTTAGGGTTTAGGGTTTAGGGTTGAGGGTTTAGGGTTTAGGGTTTAGGGGTTTCGGGCCATCTATGGCCAGCCTCGAATCTCAAGCACCTCTAAGCTGCAGTCCCCAAGCAATTGCTGTTATGACGAGTTTCCTGATGATGATGGATCATGCGAGTCGGAGGGGGGGGGGTCTTGTGTGGCGTTTCGGATCGTCACAGGTTGGGCCCAGGTTTTGGGGTTTGCTTAGGGTTCTGACGCCGGGTGGTAACAATGCCTCTGGTGGTGGTGTGCTGGGTTGAATGCCGACACCGACACTGCAGAACTCTATTCAATGAAGATGCTGGTGACTTCAAGAGTCAGGAGCCGTCCCTTTCGTTTCAGTGAAAGGCTCCCCTTTAATGTTGGGCCTCTAGCTCAAGTCGTGCACTAATGCCAGAAGTGCACGCGCACTCGCGTCATTGTCGCAGCTCTGCGTGAGGGCTCTTTCTCTACTGCTGCTACGGGTGATGTCCCCAGTCTCCTAGCCTGTGGGATGCTGAAGTCTCCGTGCACCCTTTGATCTCGATCGACCTTTCGATGCTCCGAACCCCAGGTGCTAAACCCAAGACCCCAAGACCCCAAGCCACCCTCAACCCTGGTCCTAAAGCCCTAAAACCCCTAAGGCACCAACTCCTCTAACCCCTCCACCGGTACAACCTCAGCTCCGGAGGATGTCAAAGTCTTCCTGCCCTCGCCGCTGGGCACGAAGCTGGTGCTCAACCAGTACAACGAGTCTTGGGCTGCAAAACCGGCTGGGTCTTCTCGGCTTTGTGGTTTATAAGGGCATGTTCGGAGTGGGGGGTTGTCAGCTTTCTGGCACTTTTCAACCCTAAACCCTAAACCCTAAACCCTAAACCCTAAACCCTAAACCCTAAACCCTAAACCCTGAACTCTAAACCCTAAACCCTCAACCCTCAACCCTAAACCCTAAACCCTAAACCCTAAACCCTAAACCCTAAACCCTAAACCCTAAACCCCAATGCGCAGTTTTGTTTGGGCTTCCGGCTCCCGTCTCCATGCCTCCGGTTCCAAAACCCGCGTGCGCTCCTTGGGATTTCTCTGGGTTCAAGGGGCTCAGGCCGGTGTAAGTTTTCATTGGGTTTTTCTAAGGGTTTAGGGCTTTAGGGCTTTAGGGTTTTGGGTTTAGGGTTTAGGGCTTAGGGTTAAGGGTTTAGGGTTTAGGGCCTCCAAGCAAGGATCCACACTTCTCCCGAAGCTCCTGGCTCAGGTTGCCTTCAACAACCTGGGAGGTAAGGGTCCTGGACATTCGGACGAGCCGCCCGTGACCTGGCAAGAAGGGAGCTTTTTCGTTGAACGCTGACGGGTCGTTGCCCCGAAGGCCTTCTACCTTCTTCCCTTCAACCCCCCAACCTCATCGTCCTAAACTTCCTATCCCGCCGTGACGAAGCGCCCCTGCGAACTTTGGGGCACCTTTCCCGCCTCCCCCTTACCCCTCGGCCCGCCCCCCCGCCCCCCCCCCCCCCCCCCCCCGATGACTCCCTTACCGCCCCCCTGCCCCCCAAGCCTTCAACCACCCAAGATGTTCAGGTGTCAGTATACCTCTTAAGCTCCTTTTTTGTTTGTTAGTTTGGGGGGGGGGGGTTTAGTATACCTCTAAACTTTGTTTGTTTTGTTTAATTTGGGGGGGGGGGGGGTTTAGAGGTTGAGGGTTTAACTGGGGGCTCAGGACTTTAGGGCTCCGGCCTCGGAAGGTCATCCGCTTCAGCAACATCGGAGCCCACCAGGGAAGAGGCCTCGACTTGGCCCGGGACCCCTGAGCTAAGGGAGCACTTTGGGAGGTTCCTTGGGTAGCTAGAAGTAGGGTTGTAAGTTATGTAGGGCCGTAATTAGGAACCGAAGTAGGGTTTTTGGTACCCTAAGTAGGGTTATAAGTGCCCTAAGTAGGGTTATAAGTAGGGTTATAAGCGCCCTAAGTAGGGTTATAAGTAGGGTTATAAGTGTCCTAAGTAGGCTATAAGTATAGCTACCATACTTCTAACCCTGCTTATGGCTACCTGTGAACCTCCAAGTAGGGCAGTGGAATTCCCATGGATCGGCGCCAACACCAAATCCCCATTGGTGGAGGTACCTTGGCATGTTACCTCTTTTTCTCACAGGCCTTCATAGGCAATAAGAATAGGGGGGTACTTTCATCCCTATTTGAGGACTGTGAGAATAAGGGGGAACATCCCCAAGTCGTCTGGCTTTGCGTGGGCTGAAGGGCTTCGGGATTCAAGCGCGGGTTTGGGGGGTTCCTGGGCCTGTTTGGGATTTCAGGGTTAGGTTTGGATGTGGGTTTAGCCCCCAAAGGCTTCGAGCCTCCCACCCTCGAGCCTAGCCCGCAAAGACTCGCAGACATGTTGGCTAACCGGCTAACTTCTGACTAAGAGCCCCACCCGCCTCAAAAAAGACTCAGATGCTCAGCCTCCATCCGAGAGACCTTCGTCTGTCCTGAGCTTTCAGCAGCCCAAAAACCCGGGAAAAAAATTGGGAAAAGCGTGGTTGATCCCTGCACTAACCCTGCAGCCTGCGCAAACTCGAAAGCGCTCAGATGCAAAACCCCTTCCCAAACCCTCAGACCCACATCCTGTCCGCATAGCCCAGATTAGCCCTATGGAAAAGCCTGAACCCACCTGAACTTTACCCTAAACCCGAAAACCGAAACCCCCCAAAACCCGAGGTCGTGCGCGCCTTGGGCAGCTACGAGCCCAGCCTTGTTGGCCTCAACGCACAGCTGGGCCACCGTGGTGTGGCAGCGGTAAACGCCCCTCCGCGTGAACTTGCTTAGGAGCTAGGTTCTTCCGAGTGTAAAGTTTGCAGTTTGAGGTTTAAGGGGCTTGAGGGTTTGAGGGATTTCGTTTTCTTTTTCAGCGGTATGTGCGTTGTTTTCTTGTCTTTTGTTTTTGACTGTTCTACACACCTACTACGAGTTCTTTGCAAAGCTAAGTTCAGATGTCAACGCCCAAACGCACTTTCCAATTCCCAAAGATGGCTTAGGGCATACATCGAAACAGAGGCTTCATTAAAAAGTAAGAAGGGGATCGCGCAGCATCCTGTCAGGTATGTGTTGGGATGTTCCCCCTTATACTAACAGTCCTCAATAGGGACCCCGTACTGTAATCCCTATTAAGGACTGTTTAGTCTAAGGCGGAACATCCCAATATCTGGATGAAGATACTTGTAAGCACTCTTTAGCGAAGTCGCGGAGAGGAACCATCGGGACTCCGTGGTTACAACCTCCATGACCGAGACGCCGAAAACAATAACAATAGTGACACATATCATGATCATAGTATAAGATAAATCTTATCAACAATCTTAATAAATAAGTACATACATAAATAAGTAGATAAGTAAATAAGTAGATAAGTAAATATAAATAGATAAATATATAAATATGTATAGATATATAAGTACATAAATACAAAAAATCAGTACATAAATACATAGATAAATAAATATAAATATACATATATGCATATACATATACATATATATATATATATATCCATATAGTCGTCTGATTCAACAACAGAAGAACTGGAAGCAAAGGTCAAGCTCGAGACCTCCGTAAAGCTTCAGCTGGAGATCGTAGCCTCTGAGGCTTCTTTGGAGGGACTTATGGGGTTTAGAGTTTAGGGTTTGGGGTTTAGGGTTAGGGTTTAGGGTTTAGGGTTTAGGGTTTAGGGTTTAGGGTTTAGGGTTTGGGGTTTAGGGTTTAGGGTTTATGCAGGGGCTCGCTGGGTCGAAGTTGGGTTCGTGGAGCAGCTGCGCAGGCGGCATCGCCCGAGCCCATCTCGCTCAAGCGGCTCTACCTGTCCGTGTGCGACACGGAGGAGGGCGGCCCGCAACCCTGCAGCCCCCAAACCCTGCATCCTCAACCCTGAGCAGCTCAAAACTGCGCATCCCAAAACCCTACCCGGGACATTGTGCCAAAGAGGACCCCATCGAGTCGCTGTCGGCGGATGGGGAGGTTCAGACGAGTGGCTTCCAGGTGCCCCAATGCGCGTGGAGGGGCAACGGTTTCTGCTTTTTTTCTGGAGGGGGCGGGTCGGGCTTTGGGTTTGGGGACCGGGCCGGGTTTAGGGACTTGGGGGCTAAGGGTTTAGGGTTGAGGGCTGAGCTTGTTTGTTGTTCATGAAGCAGGCTTGGAGTTTAACCAACTTAAGTCGAATTAGTTCAGCATGAAAACTTCTCTTGACGTGAACTAGGTCAGTTGAACAAGGAAAGATACACAACATGGTACCTTGTTCTGACAGTTTTAGGTCATTTTAAACATGTTTGCTTAGTTTTATCAGCTTAAGCCGATGGATCCGCAAAGGATGTGGGGCCTCCAGGGTCTGTTTCGGTTTCACAGGTTTTAGGCTGGTTGGGGCTCGCGGCGGTTCTTGGGGGTTACAGTTAGGCGGTGCGCAGTGCCCCACTAAGCATCAACATTTTTTAACTGAAATAAGCAAGTCCGGTCCGTAGTGCGTCCGAAAGCATCACCAATTCCCAACTAAGAGTGAGCAGCCCACCAAGAAGGGAAACGAGATGCTGTGACACACTGGGGAACGGGGCTCTAGAGAAAAGCACCTCCAAAAACTGCAAGCCTCAAGCTTGAAACCCAAAAACCCTGCAATCCCGACCCCAAGTCCTTCACCCCTTTACCCTAAACCCTAAACCCTAAACCCTAAACCCTAAACCCCGAAAGCACTTTTTTTTTAGCAGGCCGTCAAGCTGGCCTCTGGGCACTGGGCCTCTGCTTCCTCGCTAGACCTGGCTCGGGAGACGGTCACCCGGCAACACCTTTCTTCAGCAGTGGAGCTCCTCTATCTGTTGTTCCCTATGCTATATCCCCCTTGGGGATTTTTTTGTTTTTGTTCATATAAAACCCAAGAGGATGCTAGACACATTATTTTTGTTAAGGTTCTAAGGGGAGTATGGTATCGTTCCCCTACCACCATAGAGCCCAGAACCCGCAGCCTCAGTGTGGGGGGAGGTAGCTGTAGAGTGGAGGATGGTGGAGATCGCAGGAGCGCAGGGAGTTGCAGTGACCTTAAAGGGATACGGGAGCCCAGGTGCCTCATGAAGCAGTAAGAGTTGTGACAAGGCAGAAGAAGAGAAACAGTCCGAAACCCTCACAGAACCCAGCTGTGAACGCCCTCAACACCCTTTTTTTCCTAAGGCCCTGATGACTTCCTAAACCCCACCACCCTAAGAGCCCC
Source organism: Symbiodinium natans (assembly GCA_905221605.1). Taxonomy (NCBI): domain Eukaryota; class Dinophyceae; order Suessiales; family Symbiodiniaceae; genus Symbiodinium; species Symbiodinium natans. Next base: position 21,018 of record CAJNDS010002808.1, on the reverse strand, counting down.
CACTCACCTGATAGGCTAGTTGGGCCCTTGGGATTCTGTTGTGCTTTTGCCTTGTTGTGTCTATAAAAGGATCATGGTTCGGGAATCGTCTTCCCTTATTGGGTTTATAAGAGGATCCTAGTTGGAATATCCTCCCTTCTTGGGTTTATAAGAGGATCATAGTTAGGGAAGATTTTTCCCTTCTTGGGTTTATAAGAGGATCATAGTATTGGGAAGATTTTTCCCTTATTGGGTTTAAGATACATAATTTCTGAATATCTTCCCTTAGAGTTCCCAGGCATGGGCCGCCTCGCACGGCCCCGCGCCAGTCTTCGCCTTCTGGACGGGGCGTTTAGGGGCCTAGGATTTCGGGCCGTTAGGGTTTAGGGCTTTTAGGGTTTAGGGTTTAGGGCTTTTAGGGTAGGGCTTTTAGGGCTTTTAGGGTTTAGGGTTTAGGGTGGAGGGTCTAACTAGGGGAGCTACTGCTTGAGGAGAGAGCTTTGGTGAATTCGGCTCTCAAAATGGGGGGGGGTCCAGTTGCAGACGCGTGGCGCGAGAAGAGTTGCCGGCAAGGGGGCTTGAATTTAAGTTTTGGGATGTTGCTTGGAGGCTGGCGGCGTGGCAGTTCTGAGACGACCGCCTCAAAACCTAAACCCTAAACCCTAAACCCTAAACCCTAAACCCTAAACCCTAAACCCTAAACCCTAAACCCTAAACCCTAAACCCTAAACCCTAAACCCTAAACCCTAAACCCTAAACCCTACACCCTACACCCTGAACCCTGAACCCTAAACCCTAAACCCCAAAATCATGCAAGCGCAGGAACACCGGGACCTTGGTGCTGACGCTGCGGGCGCTGCGGAGCGGTGGCTGGGCCCCCCAGATGCTCGGAGTGCTGGCGGGGTTGTTGGCTTAGACATCCGGAGGTTAAAGGCTGAAGCGTTTAGGGGTAAGGGTTGAGGGGTTTCGGGTTTAAGCTTTAGGGCCGGGTTTAAGCCCTTAGACCGCGAGCCTCAACTCTCAACTCCCGACTTCCTCAACACCCCCAAAATCTGAACCTAAGACCGCCCTAAGCCCTGAAGGTGTTTGGTTCTAGGTCTTCAGATGGAGATTGGGTTGAAGCCCCAGTTTAGGGTTTAGGGTTTAGGCTTTAGGGTTTAGGGTTTAGGGTTCAGGGTTTCGGCTTTTTCGAAGTTCTCGCTCTGTTGGCCCTGCAAGCTCGGCATTCACGAAAGGGGAATGGGGTTTGGGATTGGGTCTGCAAAATCCCCGAAAAAGATCCACGCAAGTCCCTGATCTCCCCCCCCCGAACCGCAGGCGGAGCACTTGGAGGAGCTGTGGCTGGTCGGACCTTCTTCATATCCCTGTGGTCCCCAGATGTGGAAAAGGCCATGGCTTCTTTCTGAGAGGGCGTGGGGGCTCAGGGTCCCGTGATAGTTGTCCGACGTCCGCTTCTGCTTCTTTTCATCATGGGTGACAGTGGATGACGGCCTAGGCAGCGTGGGAGAATGTGTTGCTGCACAGCTGGGTGTTAAACTACGAAGCTGTAAAAGTTGGCTGTAGGGCTCAACTTTGTGCTTCCACCTTGTGGCGGGGGATGCTGAGCCGCTCAGCGTCAAGTACTGCGAGCAGGGGTCCCCCGATGAACTGCAACAGTTTGGGGCATCTGTGAAGCCCGCTTCAAGCTGCGGTCCCAACAATGCGCGAAACCTCTGGCAGCCCCCTATACCCGCAAACCGAAAACCTTATACGCCCTAAGCTCTGAACCCATAACGATGTTGCGACACTAGCTTGCAGGCGAACATGAATGAACTGACCTGAAGACCAGAACAAGCATGTTACGGGAAACATAGCTCAGAGGCCAAAACCTTTGAATCTTGAACGCCCCCTCTGAATCCGATGGCTGGAAGATCCCCCTGAAAATCCAAAACCCTGACTTAGGTGCTGCGCAGCTAACTTTTGGGGCATCATCGGCCCCCTGTAAGCTAAACCAATCGATACTTAAGAGTTCCCGCCGCAGGCGCCCACGATCAGTGTCCCCACCACCACCACCTCGCCAGGGCCGCCAGGTTCTTCTTGGGTTCGCGGTTCGAGATTTATGGGTTCTCCGGGCCTCAAGTGGCCTTACGAGGTCACCTTCGGGTCTCCAGGCTTTGGGAGTTCAGGGCAGTCTGTTGCTTTCGAATGGCAGGAGCCTTCCTTGTTGCACTGCTTCAATCTACAATCTCCGCCTGCAGTGCCCGGCGCCCTAAACTCGGGCCATCAAGCCCCACAGCGTGAAATGCCTAGAAGCCTGCAAGCCCTCCAAAAGCACACCTTCTTTCTAGATGCTGCTTCCTTCAACCCCTTTTCCCAAAAAGGGACAGAGTGGAAACCCTACACCCCCCTCAGAGTCGGACCCTCAGCTCTTTGGAGCAGGTCGACCAGCGATCGCCTTGCCCATGGCGTCGCGTTTGCCACAGGCTGTCGGGACTCGGGTTGGGATGTTCCCCCTTATACTAACAGTCTCAGGGTTTTTGAGATGTGGCATGCCTGCAAGGATCCGGGGACTTCGAACTTCGAGGGCTTACGCTTTTAGAAGGTAAAAGAAGGAAACGGTTTCAGGGGCTGCCAGTGTTAGTAAGCCAGGGCCGAGGTCGTCGGGGCTTCGAGCGCTGAGGGCCCCGTCAGGTCAAGTGATTTGGGTTCCTAAGTTATGGGGGGGAGCACTTGGATTTCTGGTTTAGGGTGCACAAAGACGACGCTACACCCCCCCTTTGCTGCACGTGCTTGGTAGAAGTGAGGACCAGCTGCCCGCTCCCGGGGCGCCGCTGGGTGTCCGGCTACGGCTCAGCCACCGGAATGCCAGGGAGCCCAGGATCCAGCGGTTCTTAACAAAGACTGCCGGGGGGGAGGGGGGGGGATGCTTCGGGCTTCGAGCCCCAAGGCCACTTGGAGCCCATCGAGGCTTAGAGGCTTCGGGGGAGGGCTTAGATGGGGCAACTTTACTGAAAGAGTCTCTCCCATTACGGGTATGTGGCGCCCGCAGGGTTTGTGAGAGTTTTTGTAGGCAGGGCAAGGATGTCGCCTGGTCGGTGGTGTTTCTAGGTAGGAGGGAGCGGTCTGAACTGACCCTTCGATTCCTACACCGCACCGGTACTAAGAGCATTAATCCAAGAGTGCCGAAGTGTCAGGTCGTCTCTCACACCCTTGGGGCCAGTTCACCCGCGCACCATGGGCAACCGGAGCTGCGATTTGGCAACGCTTGGGCCTTGGCCGTCTCCCTGTGTGACGCTCCTTGTGCGGCAGCAGCAGGAGAACCATCAGTGAGTTTATGAAGGTTTAGCAAATGCATTCGGATAGCAGAAAGGGACCAGAATGGAGTAGACCAGGCTCAAGACAGCATGAACTGCAGACTCTCCGAGGTACCAAACTGCTCATTGGGCCTCCCAAGCATCCATGCAGCAGCACCGGACAAACACAACAACAAATGGGTTTAGGCATTAGGGTTTAGGGTTTAGTGGCATGCGAGCCTTGGCCAAGCAGGCACCAGCAAGTAGCGCAGGCTCGGTGCGGCGGTACGTGTGACCGGGTGACCGGGTGTCGTACTTTCCCTCTCACAACAGCACAGCCACTCTGCGGGTGCAGCTTGCTCCCAACGAAAATTTTGGACGTAGAAGCACGTGGAGCCAGGGCAGAAGCAGATTGCACTCCATGCTTCAAACCTTACGCCGTTCACTCCTCTGAGGTCTGCACCAAGGATGGAGAGCCTCTAGACTTGGCCACGATCTGAGCTTGTCTGTTACCTCAATACTTGAACTATGAAAATTAGCATCCCGCGGCTTGAGGGTGAAAACTCTCCCTGTCCCAGACGCTCTGATACTTCTTAAGGAAGGAATGCCCCTTAGAATCCTTAGATCGTACTAATTAGCGATCCCACGTCCGAGATAAATCAGGAATGTCCCATAGCTAAGGGGCATTGGAGTCTCTGGGATGCGGCACGTGTGAAGTTATTCTTTACGCCATTCGAATCTGCGTTGCAGTGCACTTGCCGGCCTGTCCCTAAGTTTGAAGCCTGAGCCTGGAAACCAAAAATGGGGGAAACCCTAAACCCTAAACCCTAAACCCTAAACCCTAAACCCTAAACCCTAAACCCTAAACCCTAAACCCTAAACCCTGAACCCTGAACCCTGAACCCTGAACCCCTGAGCTCCGAAGCCAACGCATCAAAATCCTTCAGGTCCTGCGGGCCGGCCCGGGCGACCACGCCGCCCCGTCGGCTGGACTCAGTCGCAGAGGAGCTGCATCCGTGAACGCAGGGAGCCCGAGAGAGTTTTAGGGGTTAGGGTTTAGGGTTTAGGGTGGGTAGGGGTGTAGGGGTATAGGGATGTAGGGGTGTGGGGGTGTAGGGGTGCAGGGGCGTGGGGGTGTAGGGGTGTAGGGGTGTAGGGGTGTAGGGGTGTAGGGGTGTAGGGGTGTAGGGGTGTAGGGGTGTAGGGGTGTAGGGGTGTAGGGGTGTAGGGGTGTAGGGGTGTAGGGGTGTAGGGGTGTAGGGGTGGAGCTCCAGAACCCTGAGCCTGAAAAACTCGAAGCCCGACAGACCCTAAGCCCTTAGCCCTTTCAGCTCAACCCTTAGGCCTAAACCCTAAACCCTAAACCCTCAACCCTAAACCCTAAACCCTAAAACCCCTAAAACCCCTAAAACCCCTAAAACCCCTAAAACCCCTAAAACCCCTAAAACCCCTAAAACCCCTAAAAACCCCTAAAACCCCTAAAACCCCTAAAACCCCTACAACCCCTAAAGCCCCAAGGTGGGGGGCGGCGAGTCCCTCCAGTTGCGCCTGAGTCTGGTCAGGGCGGAGGATCCCGAGGCGCATCTTGGGCTTCGGGGTTTAGGGTTTAGGGTTTAGGGCTTAGGGCTTGGGGTTTGGGGTTTGGGGTTTGGGAGGGTTTAGGGCTTAGGGCTTGGGGTTTAGGGCTGCGGTTAAGGGTTGCGTTTAACAGGGCTTGGGGGGTTTTCACTTCGACCGAGCCCGCAAGCCCATGAGGGTGCCGGAAAGGTCCAGACATGAAAAGCTTGTAAAAGCACGGAGCCAAACATGGGGGAAGCCCCGGAGGAGAACTGATAATGGCCATATGGTGGTCATATGATGGTTGTAGGATGGCTTGAGGGCTACATGAGGGTTATATGATGGTGATATGATGACTACATGATGGTTCTACATTTGGGCTTGTAAGGGTTGTCACGTCCCTTTGATCTTGAGCCGCTGGGTTAGCCATGCCCGAAGTCGTCGGAAGGAAGTGCCAGTGTCTTTGGATTGGCTGTTCCTCACGGTCTACGATGAAGAGGACAGGTTTGGGGTCTTCCACGTTTGGGTTGCCCGGTTTCAGGATGAATGGTATAGGCCCCCTTTTGGAATCAGGATTCATTTTCTCTATGGCTCAGCCACGGAAACCCTGGTGGTAGATATTTTTGGGGATGGGTTTTTGGAGGCATACGTACTTTAGGGGCGTTTTGCCCTGAGCAGCTGTGGCCCCTCCTCTTCTCTCGAGGATGTAGCTGAGCGGTTTGAGTGTCAGCTTGTCATGGCTCATACATCGCTTCAAAACAAGCTTTCGAGGCAGTTTGGGCAGCCTAGACTTTACATTTCGACCCCACACTCCCAAGCCCCCAGCCTCCAAAAACCTTACTTCATTGCAGACTCTGTGGAGCACGATTCTGGAGACACCCCAAAGGTCAACAGTTTAGTCCACCCCGATCAGGGTTCAGCCTGTAATTAGGGTCAGCTCGATATGGTCGTCACTTCTGTACGTGGAGGTAGGTCTACATGGTGGCCCTGTCGGGTATCTACAAGGAAGAACCTTCGAATAGAGACGCAAGAAAGGCTCACAATCTCGGTCAGCCCCCACTGACACCTGCAGCCGCGCGCCCGAAACTAAACATGCTCCAGCCCGAATCCCGAAAGCCTTCAAGCCACCACTCGCATCCTAGCCACTCTTCAGACCCCATTGCCTAAACTTGAACACCCAGAAGGAACAGATCCAAAACCGGGCCCACAGAGCACAAGACGTTCGGGTTTCCATCATGCCTTAAACTAATCGGTTGAGGGTTCTTAGCCGACAGGAAGATAATATGTTCTCCAAAGCGACATTCCTGGGCTCTCAGGGAAGCTCTTCGAATCGGGTGTTGGAGCTCGGCCTCTTTTCTGAGGACCCCGTCCGAGCGCTGTCGGCCACAGGCGAGGTCACGATACGAGGCTTTGAGGCCCGGGCGCTGTGTGTTTTTTTTGGGTGTGCGTGAGTAAGGTTTATCGAGGGCTTTTGGGGGTACAGGGTTTATGTCTTAAAGTGATGTTTCTTGAAGCTGTCTGCCTCTTGACCTGGGTGCCAGTCTGGGATAATGTTCAATTTCCCTTACCGGTTTTGTAGAGGGACCTATACATAAACCTTTTTGGGTTCAGGGTTAGGGTAAATAAACGACCTCCAACACGACCACCCCTTGTTGCGCCTTCCTGAAACCCTCGCGCGAGGCCGCGCAGCTTGCCAACTCCGGCTGGACGGCGGCGCATGCGCTGGAAACTTCAAGGGGTGGTGTGCCCTTGCAGCAAGACCTAGAGTAAACTAGGACCCAGACTAAGCCCTGAATATGGTTTCTTCTTTAGGGTTTAGGTTCCCTTGCAAGGCTCTTGAACCACAAAAGGGCACCCTTTTTATTCCCAGGTGCCTCTTGGGTCTATCCATCCTGTAACCAAACAGGTGCGTACACCCAAGATGGAAGGGGAATAGGCGCTCTCTGGCCTTCAGCTTCGGGCTGGCCCCTGGGAGTAGAGGCACTTGGTACTCGATGTGAAAAAAAAAGCAGGCAACTCTGAACCAAAGCGCAGTCGGGCACGATGCTTGCGACATGTGCGCACGCGGCCATTCCGCGTGGTCCCACTCAGGGGCCGCTTGAGTTGAGGTTTACAACGCTCTGGGGTCGCAATGTGCTTGAGAAACCCTGCACCCCAAAGCCTAAACCCTAAACCCTAGAAAGGAAGTCGCCCCTGACTGAAAGATATCTCGAAGCCACCGTCCCATGACTTACCTGAAACCAGCGCACGGAAACGCCGACCTAGCCCTTTGCAGACCACAGTTTACACCATAGGGCCGTAGTTAAACCCTAAACCCTAAACCCTAAACCCTAAACCCTCAACCCTAAACCCTAGACCCTCAACAATAAGGGGATCATGAAATCATGTGGGGGTTCGGGGCCCATGTATCCATATATATATATATATGTATATGTATATATATATATATATGTATTTATCTTATATGTATTATTTGGTGTATGTGTATATATATATATATATATATATATATATATATACGTTTGTGTCTATATTTGTATATGTATGTATAGAAGCATGTATATCTACAGTGGATTTAAAGGGGGCCATAGTTCAGGGAGCCTCGTATATACTCATGGAGAGTCCTGGGCTCTTGTGCGGATCAGGTCTGGGCTCTTCCGGCAGGGCCGACCCCCCTGCTGGCCTTTGCCAAAGCGAAGGAGGTGGGCTTCTTGGGCCTTAAGTTGCTGTTGGGGAGGCTCCGAAGCACTCGTCGGTAGCTGCAGCTCCCCGCAACAAACGACGTGCCCTCAAGCCCCAAGGCTTCAAAGCCCTAAAGGACCTAACCCTAAACCCTTGACCCCTAAACCCCAAGCCCCTCTACCCCTAAATTTTACAAGCCAAACGCCCTACACAAAAAATCTAAGCCCAGACACACAACCCCAAACCCAAAATTCGAAAGCCTGAACCTCCAAGTAACTAAGGGCTCCTGCTTTTGGCTGCTTCTGGGGGTCGCCAGGTCGATCTCATGCTCCATGCCGTGCAGATGCAAGGCGGGCCGGAAGGGCTTGAGAAGGGCTACGGGCTTTACAAGGGCTTCATACGGGCTTTAGGGGCAATGAAAGGGCTAAGAAAGGGGAAGGGCTTAAGGGCTTGAAGGGCTTGAAGGGCTTTAGGGGCTTTAGGGGCTTTTAAGGTTTTAAGAGTTTTACTAAGGGCTATGAGGGTTTTAAGGGATTTAAGGGTTTCAAGGGTTTTAAAGGATTGAGGGCTCAGGGGTTTAGGGTTCGGGCTTAAGGGCTTCGGGTTTTAGGGATCTCTGACTCGTGATTTGCAGGTTTAATTAGGGTTTAGTTTATGGGTTTAGTGTTGAGATGTTCCCCCTTTTTCTAACAGTCCTTAATAGGGATTGTCGTACCCTCTATTCTCATCCCTATAAAGGACCGTTAGTATTAGGGGGAACATCCCAAGGTTTGGTGTATTAGTAGCCGAAAAATGTTCCTAAACCCTGAAATATTTTCTAAGCCCCCGCAAAACACCGCCAAACCCTCAAGGGAAAGTCCAAACCTGGCCCTCCTGTCATGACACTCGTCCTGGAACCCTAAACCCTAAACCCTAAACCCTAAATCCTAAACCCTAAACCCTAAACCCTCAAGACCAGAATAAAATAGAAATTGTATGTGGTATCATTCTGAATTTTCAAAGTTGTTTGTCTAAACAGCTGACAAGCCGAGTTTAAGTAAATTAATGAGTAGCTTCAACAGCTTCGAGGCCCCGCAAGCCCTGAGAGGCCCTAAAACCCGGGAGCTCAAAAGAGCCCAAAAAGCCGCGGGACCAAAAGGCCCCGGAAGGCCCCAAAAAGGTTGTGGCAGGGCTCAAAAAAGCCCTGCCCAAAAGCAAAAACTCAAACTTTCGCCCAAAACCCGCCCAAAACTTTCGCCTAAAACTTTCGCTCAAAACTCCGGACCTGAACCCTATACAATTTCTATATAAGCCCTAAACCCTAAACCCTAAACTCTAGACCCTAAACCCAGCAGGATGAGCTCGTAGGCCGGTCACATGGGGGATCGCGTGAGCTGACCTCGCGCGAACTCCACATCCCGACAAACTTGTTGGACAAACTTACGAGTGACTTCTGTGTGCTGCCCTGGGATGTTCACCCTTAATCCCAACAAGGGGAGCATCCCAAGTGTTACCTGTGTTTCAGGCAATGTGCTGGGCACAGCGTGGCAGGCGCGGCTCACGAGAACGGCGGCTCATGGGATAAGCTCCTTGCTGGTGCTGAAGTGTGCCCCTCCTCTTACGCCCCCCCCCCCCCCACCCCCCCCCCCCCCCCCCCCCTCTTACCCCACCGTCCCCATGTTGAAAGCTCTGGCGCGTGTAGGGGTCAGCTTAATTCATGCCACCCTCATTCGGGATCTGCAAGGGGTTTCTTTTGGGCCACGTGCCAGGGGCGAACCTTCTTCTTGCAGCTGTGGAGTCCAGACGTCTCAGCCGACCCTTGGCCTTGTGGTGTTGAGGCTTCAGGATTGTGTGTGTTTGGTTGCTGAAGGTGGCTCTGGTAGGGTGGCTGGATGTAGGATGTCAATGTTGCTCATGCCAGGTCCGATGTGACCCAACATTCGTGGCCGAACCTACGTCGGGCATGTCGTCGGGCACCCGCCCAGGCGCGTCCGGCTGCGCACCACGGGGCACCGCCCGTCTTGGCAGCGGCTCCCCTGGCAAAAGCAGGCCGCGGAAACCGCTTTAGGGTTTCAACTCGTTCCGGTGGACCTGGCCACCGCCGTATTGCACTCCAAACGACTTACAAGAGACTAGCGGGTGATGGTAGCAACCATTGAAGAGTAGAACCAGTAATTTAACACGCGTTCGGTGCCAGGGTGGAGATGGTCAATGCCATTCTTCCATTCCAACTCAATCATTTTATTGCATGACCCCACGCCGGAGAAGACATGTCAGCGACCACCTGAAGCAGCACGTATGTTCTGATTCCAAAGGTGTTGTAGCCGAGTTGAGCTCGAGCCACGTCTGGCCCTGTCAAAGGAAAGCGCATAGTTCTGCATATGTATATATATATATATATGTATGTGTATATGTATATATATATATATATACATGTATATGTATATATATATATATATATATATACATATAGATAGCATGTACAGACTGTATACAATATGTTGCAATACGAAAATTGCATAGGATAGGGTGCCACTATAGTTTACACATATCGTGTTCCTCGGGTTGCAAACTCCCTAAGCCCTGCAGAGGCCTCACGGCCGCACCGGTGCACGCAAGCGCCGCAAAGGCGCGCCTCATGCACTTTTGGTGGTTCTAGGGTCTAGGGTTTAGGGTTTAGGGTTTCGGGTTCAGGGTTTAGGGTTTAGGGTCCCATGGTGGGCGGATCACGATGCAAAGTTTATCGTAGCTCAGCGTCTACAGCACCGCGCCAGCTCTGCATTGGGCACTGCAGGTGCAAGTAGCAACTCCGGCAGCAGGAGGCGCGAAATCACTGCTTTGCACTGGCCTGGCGACTTTCCCCAATCCCTCCCCAGCCTCGTTGTGGAGATCGAAGTTCAGAAGGGTTTGGGGCTTCGGGAAAAATGCTTGGTTCGGGGTCTGAAGGCTCAGGGTTTAGGGATGCTTTTTCCCCTGCAAAATGCGGCATGGCCCTGGACGAAGCAAAGCCTAAACCCGTAAGTTCAGCGGGATGCTGTGCTGCGCGCGACATTGCACGCTTGGTGCTGTTGGGTCATCTGTGTTCCATATGCTGTCGCAAGAGTCCTCACTTCTGAGCATGATGGATCTCGGATGCCTTACTGTTGCTGCGACCTAGATGGCCTTCTGCAGTTGCTTTCGTCAGCATAATCCGTGTACCCCCCCTTCTTCTCTTCTTTGAGGATTTTGTTCCCTCCCTTAAACCAAAATGGCATCCCTCCCCTTTTGTCGGTTAACGGTCACTGATAGACGCTCCTCTGCACAGGCCTCGCAGTGACGCCAGCGGCGGCAAGTAACGCCAAGGCTCCTGGAGTACATGACATGATTCTGGTTGGTGGTTCGGCTCCCTCCCTCCCCCCCTCCTCCTTCCCCCAATCCTCCCCCTAAACCCTAAGCCCTGAACCCTTTGAAGAAACTAGACCAAATCCAAAAAACATGCTTGAAAACCCTAAACACCCAACCCTCAAAGCCCTGAAACCTCTAAACACTCACACACACTCCCTGAAATCC
>CAJNDS010002808.1:0-5000 GCA_905221605.1 Symbiodinium natans | reverse complement strand
TCCATCACCCACGCACCAGCTGTTTAGCGAGCCGTACCTCTGGTGAGGCCGACACTCAGCGTTCCCGTCTAGTGACGTCTCACACAGGTAACGCTAAACAACTGGCAGAGGGCCGTAGGCAGAGCGCACCAAGGCGGCCTTGCACGTTCCAAGTAGGATGCCCAAATTGGATGCAGGGAAGCTGAGTTTGCGAAGCCTGACCTGGGACGCCTTGCGCGGCTCCTGGGGCCAGCGCTGCGACAGGGCAAAATTCACACCTGGTCGAGAAAATGTGGGGTTAAGGATATTAAGGAGGAAACCTCCTAATCTGATGCAATGAATCAACTTGCACGTTCCAAGTAGGATGCCCAAATTGGATGCAGGGAAGCTGAGTTTGCGAAGCCTGACCTGGGACGCCTTGCGCGGCTCCTGGGGCCAGCGCTGCGACAGGGCAAAATTTCATACCTGGTCGAGAAAATGTGACCCCAACTGACCGAACTTAACCCACCAGGCTGGAGGAGGTCTCACATAGGTACGAGTACTTTGCGAAGAGGGAAGCACCTGACCTGGGACACCTTGCACGGCTCTCGGGGCCAGCGCTGCGACAAGGCAGGTTGCATCCGAAAAGTGACTCTAAGTTGAACCCACCGTCCTTGAGGAGGCCTCACATGTTCGGGGGGGAATTTTGCTGGGGTCAAAGGAAGTGCGCACAGGGCTCTTACAGATGCTTCAGGTTCAGGGACAAAAATGGGTAAGCTTGGCCTTACGCTACAGCAGGCAGATCGGTCTACTATAAGAAACACTACCGGGGAGGAAGCCTCCGGAGGAAACCTCCGCATGTGAAGGTTCATGCAAGAGACTGTACTTTTTAGCACGAGATCATGGCTTTATTGCGCGCAGGGCAGCATTCATGCCTAGTTGCCTTAAGCAACAGCAGGAAGATAGGTCTTCTTTAAGAAAGAACACTGCTGCGGAGGATGCCTCCGGAGGAAACCTCCGCATGCGTGCTTGGACTTGGCGGGTGCTGACAATTGGGCAAAGGCCTGCCTCATGGCTGCCTGGCTGAATCTAATCTCTTACATAGAAGGCCAAGTACGATCCTCGGCATATTTGATCCGAGAGGAGCATGGTGCATCTTGGCGGATCACTATCATCAGCTAGGTACGCAACTCCATCTCTCCAAAACCCCGCTCGGTAATGTCCAGAGCTCCAGTCTTCGCCGATATGGATAATGAATGCATAGAGGCTAAAGGACACTGCTTCTGTTGAGGTTCCGTTATCTTGAAACATTGGCATCTCAAGAACTGTGTCCAGCTCCAGCGCTTGTGGGCGGGAAGTTTGATTTGCTGATCAAATCTTTGAATTTGTAAGCAAATGAGTCTTGTATCTGGAAGCAAGGCAAACACACTACCCCTGTTCGTCCATTGTGTTACTGATTGCTGAAGAGTCGAGAGTCCATCCGGCGGCTCGGGTAGATACAGAATCAAGCCACCTTTTTCCTCAACACTTATGCGTTCCTCCGGTGCTGAGATATGAACTCGCGCCTCCCATTTATCTGATGAAAGATCTGGAATACGCTGAGAGATATGCAACAGAAATTGAGATGCATCCTCCTGCCTGGGTCGTAATCGCCATCCCGCTAGCAGCGGACGAAGATGTCGCAACCTCCGAACATCCGCATGAGAGGATCTGCCATTCAGGGAACCTATTTCCGTTAGGACGGAATTTAAAGAAGGATCTGGGAACAGCCCGTCTGACAAGAGAGAGATAAGGATATGAACGACCGTGTGTGCATAGCACAGTTGATGCGGATTATGATAAGCTAGACGCCAGGCAGCGTCTTGCATGGAAGCTGTGGGAGGTGCAGTGGTTGAACGACCCGAGACGCGTGCGGTGTATGTCAGCAAAGAAGCTCGGCTGCTGGAGGAAGCCTCCTGGGAGAAAGCCTCCCTTCCTCTCACCTGGCTAATTGGAGGATCTGCACTGAAGAGATCTGGCAGCTCCATAGGCTTGGCACAAGCTGCACTCATGGCGTATGTCTGAAGCAGAACCACACATTGCTCTGCGTGGCGTACTGGAGCATCTACCACAATGCGACAATACCTACATTCCTCTTTTTTGTGCAGGAGGCGCTTATGTGTTCGCATGTTGGCAAGAATGGATGCCGAGGATTGTGCCCAGAAAGCGGGATGAGCTTTCTGAATGTGCTGTTTCACTCCTTTGTGGCCAACAATGTATTGCCCACAGAGACTGCAGTTCGTTAATAGATGCTGAGTGACATGTCTCTTTTTTAGTAGAAGATCAGGATCCTTCTTAAGTTGTTCCTGCACGCTAGACTGATAGATCATTGCTATGCTTTCTGAGCTCGTACAGGATTTGGCTCGTTCTTTCAGCTCGTGCAGCTGAGGGCAAATGCCTGACTCCACATGTCTGCGAAGTTGATGCATTGTGCGCAACTGCCTGTTGCATGCCGCACATTGCGGAAGTCCTTTGCAGCTATGCGCAGTGACCTGAAATTTTGGGCCTAGCTGATTCGCACGCTGTCCTCCATGCTTCACCAGAGTATGTTGCTGAAGACCCTTAGCGCTGGAGAATTGCCGATCGCACAGAGAGCACGGTACCGCCTGATCTGCCTCAGTCAAGTCTAAATGCATGCTCTGAAGCTCCAGTTGCAGCGCAACAATCCTACCTCTAAGTCCCAGATGCCTCTGTATGTTCTGATCCGGGTTGGACTTCTGACAGGCATCTAGTGCGTCTTGATAGTTTTTCATCTGGCTGATCAAAACTGCTTGAGGAGACTGAACCTTGTATTGCTCGAACAGAGTCTTCGTGTCAATATGGCTGTAGTGCTGATGTTGCCTAAAGATGGATCTTAGCATCCTAGAGTATTTACTCTGAAGCTTCTGAAGACCTGATGAGGTGACGCCAGTGGCCACAAGCCCATGCAAGAGTGAGGATTCCACATAGACCCTCCAGATCTCCAACTTCTTTGAAGCCTCCAATGCCTTAGTGGAGCACAGGATGTGTCGAAGTAGCTCAAACTTGCCTTGAGCTTGGGCGATCCTATAGTCAACAGTCTGGTCTTTGTAGGATCCATAGCTGAGCTGCACCCCTAGATATGTCAGTTTGTGATGAATCGGAATCTTATGTCCTGAGGGAAGGACGATGTGCAACTGCTTCTCTTTGCGCATCGTGTGCTTCTTGCGAAAGATGGACTGCTGAGTGCCCTGAACCATTAGCAAGGCTTTGGACTTCGCTGGATTGACCTCCAGCCCCACGTCCTCAAGAGACTGAAAGAGAGCCTCTATTCTGAGCAGGACTTTCTGAAGTTCAGGAAAGCTCGAGAAGGTTTCCTGGAGCAGGAAATCGTCTGCAAAGACCGTTAGGATTTCCCTAGCTTGCTTGCTATCTGGGCCCCATTTCTGCTCCATTCTGCTCATGACTAGAAGTGTCAGCGCAGACCACAATGCCGGGGCTAGCTTACAACCTTGTTTGATTCCTGAAGAAGTGGGAACTTGAATCTCTAGTCCACCTGTGCCCATGTTGTAGGAAGTCTCACTGTGTAGTTGAACTACCAGTTCTTTCGTAACAGGGTCTGTTCCCAGGCGATCCAAGGCAGCTAGCAGCTCATGTCTATTAACAGAATCAAAAGCTTTGCTCAGATCAACCGAAATAGTGAGTGCCCCTGACAGCTGAGCCTGCTTGGCTCCGCGTTGGGACTTGTGCAGGTCCCGCCGATGCTCTTGACGGAGCTGCTGCGCGAAATCGAGGTGCTGACATGCTTTCGCGATAGCGTCCCGCACCCCCCTCTGCCGAATGTAAGCAAATTGAGGCTGAAGCTGGGAGCTCACCTGCAATGCTGGTGCAATGCGAGTCTTCACTGCGCCTGCTAGCACTTTGCCTGGCACGCTGATGACTCCTATGGGCCTCAGGTTTTTCATGGCGGTGGCTGGCTTGCCCGGCTTGGGGATCCATGCAATTCGAGGGTCCTTTAGATAAGGGGAAATTTCTGATTGAGACACCTCAGAGTTGATTAGACCTGCTATGTGTTCGTGGGCGTCAGGACCTAGACTCTTCCAAGCTGATACTGGGGCTGAGGTGCTGGGGACTGCTTTCCCTACTGGCACTGTCTTGATTTGCGAGGATACCTGCAAGGCGGTGATCGCTGTTCTGGGCACAGCGGCAACTGAGTGCAAAGGAGGACTTTTGGAGAAGATTTGATTCGAGTATTCGCGCATAGTTTTTAGCGAGGCCTCCGTATCAAGCGGCTCACCTGCTTGATCTCTTAGGTTGACTCTCTGCACTGGGCGCCACGGAGCAAGTTTCCTGAGAGCATGAGCCAGTTTGTGGGATTGTTGCCTTTTATCTTCCTGGGCTTGTAGAAGCAACTGCTCTTGCTTCTCTAGCTTTCTTTGTTTTTGCTGTTTTTTGAAAGCCCGCGCCTCCTCTTTGATGTCCTCCACAAGCTTCTGGCAGTCTGGATTATGCTCGGTTCCAGCCCGCTTGTGCGCCTGGATTTGCCGCACTTTCTTCCAATATTCCTGATGAATTGGACCTGCTGCTGGCTGAGACTTGCGTGGAGGAGGATAGTGCTCAGCTGATACACGAACCATCACTTCATCCAGTTCTTGCCAAGACGGTCTCTCTTGCATTGTCCTCACCACTGCTTCCGTCAGACGATGTGAGTATGCATGCCAGTTGTCATCTTTCCGCCGAAAGCTCGCATCCAGGGCTGTGGCATCAAACGGCCGTGGCTTGCTGGGCGTAGGACTGTAAGGAGGAATGAACAGAGTAGCTCGCACTGGAAAATGTTTTGATCCATCTCTGTAGGCAGCCACAGGAAAGTTCTTATCAGAGTAGGCCTCTTTGGATCTCCTCCGAGCATCGTGCAGTCTGACCAGCATAAAATCGATCTGCGAGGAATATGTGCCATCACTGTTAGTATACGTACTGCGATGGCCAGAAGCCCATGTGTTCAGCGCAGTGAGTCCACAGGATTTGCAGAGCGAGGGCAGCGTCTT
>CAJNDS010002807.1:189175-271743 GCA_905221605.1 Symbiodinium natans | reverse complement strand
CCCCCCCCCCCCCCCCCCCCCCCCCTCAACCTCCCGGCCCCTCCCACCCCCATTTCCAGTCCATCCTCCTCCCCTCTCAAGACTCAATCAGATGACTGACTTTAAAGGACCCCCCCCACCCCGCCCTCACCCCTTCTTCCCAACCATTCCTTCCGCTTGCGTCGGCCCTCGACTCCCATGAATGGCTCCTGGCGCCCCCAACGTCTCCACGCTTCGACGGCCAACCCCCTACTTTTTGTGGCTCCTGGCCCGGCCCTATGCCTCGATCTAGACCCAATCAAATGACTTTAAAGGGCCCCAGCGCATGCCCGCCCGCTCCGCCGCCCTTCCCCTCCGCCTGCTCCGCTTGCTCCGCCCTTCCCCCGCTCCACCCACCCTCCATTGCCCTCGATCCCCATGGCCCCCATGGACCCATGCCTCCATGGCCCCATGCCTCCTGGCGCCATGGCAATGTCTGGATGCTTCGACGGCCAACCCCCTACTTTGTGGCTCCTGGCCCCATGGCCCCATGGTCCCCTAGCCCTATGCCTCTTTAAAGGGCCCCAGTGCATGCCCGCCCGCTCCGCCCAACCCCCATGGCCCCCATGGACCCATGCCTCCATGGCCCCATGGCCAATGTCTCCATGCTTCGACGGCCAACCCCTACTTTGTGGCTCCTGGCCCTAGACCCAATCAAATGACTTTAAAGGGTGCATGCCCGCCCGCTCCGCCCTCCCCCGCTCCACCCGCCCTCCATGGCCCTCGACCCCATGGCTCCTGGCGCCATGGCCCCCAATGTCTCCATGCTTCGATGCCCAACCCCCTACTTTGTGGCTCCTGGCCCCATGGTCCCTGGCCCTATGCCTCGAGACCCAAGCACATGACTTTACCCCATGGCCCCATGGTCCCCTGGCCCTATGCCTCCAGACCCAATCAAATGACTTTAAAGGGCCCCAGTGCATGCCCGCCCGCTCTTGCTCCGCCCTTCCCCCTCTCCACCCGCCCTCCATGGCCCTCGACCCCCATGGCCCCCATGGACCCATCCCTTCGACCTCCATGGCCCCCATGGACCGATGGCTCCTATGAGCTTAGGGTTGAGGGTTTTCTTGGACGTTTAGGGTTTAGGGTTTCAGGGTGTAAGGGTTGTAAGTTTAGGTTTCGGGGTTCCGGGTTTCGGCATTGAGGTTGTAGGGTTTTGGGTTTAGGGCCTTCAGCGTGCCATCAGCAAGACTCTCTTAGATCTGGGGTCGGCGGCACTGGCGGTAGCCATTAAATCGGGCAGCGCGAGGTCCCCAAAGGACCGAGCAAATGCGGACCTTTTAGCCCGGGTCGTCCCGGGAATAGCCTTGCTGGCCTTTGGCCTTCTGCGAAGCAGAATTAGGCCGGACGCCAGTGCCGCCGACCCCCGCGTGCCGCCGGTGAACGGTTATTTTTTCGTGGTTTTTTGCGTCGCCACGGAGGCCCCCAGAGGGCGCGCATCATGAGCATCAGCGGGTCCAGCCTGGGACCCCCAGGCGCGCATCAGGAGCATCAGCGGCTCCCGGGGCGGGACCCGGGGGCGCATCAGGAGCATGATGCCCCCCAAAGGGCGGCCATAAGCGATGTGTCTAAGCCCAAGACTAGGAAAAAGGGAGTTTAGGGGCCTTATAAAGTGCTTTATAAGGGAGTCTAGGAGCCTCAAACGCTTAGAGATTTGAAGGGAGTTTAGGGGCCTGAAAATGCTTAGAAACTTAACGCTTAGAGATTTTAAGGGAGTTTAGGGGCCTCAACATGCTTAGAAACTGCTCGCCCCGGGCTTCTGCGTGCGCTGCCCGCCCATGGGCGCAGCCCCTTAAATATTATATACTTTGTATTATGCATTATATGCAGTATATAATATGCAATATACAATACATGATATGCAATATATGACATATAATATACAATATGCGATATATAAATATATACATATTTATCTATTTTTTAAATTTATTTATTTATTTATGTTTATTTATTTATTCATATTTATATTTACTTATTCATATACATACACATATCATATAATGTACGACAATATGAACATATAAATATAAATATAAATGATATATATGTATATATATATATAAGTATAAGTGTATATATATCTATATATATGTACACATGATATAATGTTAATATAATATTAATATATATATATATGTATATGTATATAGTATAATGTAGATAAATTATGTATAATAGATATAATATATAATATATATATAATATATATAATATAATATATAATATATAATATATAATATATAATATGCAAAGGATAATAAATATATAATATATAATATATAATACAAAACACATACATACGACAAACGAATGATATGCTACATAATGCAAATACATAATACATAAACATAGTACATATACAGAATACATAATATATACAATAATATATAATTCATAATGCATAGTACATAAAACATAAAACAAAAAAACATAATATAGAATTCATAATACATAATTAATACATAATACATAATACAAAATACATAATACATAATACAGAATACGTAATACATAATACATAATACATAATATATAATATATAATATATAATATATAATATAAAATAAATAACATATAATATATAATATATAATATATAATATATAATATATAATATATAATATATAATGTATAATGTATAGTATATAATAGGTAAGGTGTAATGTAATGTGTATTATGTAATATGCATATATATATATATATGTGCACATGCATACATACATACATACATACATATATATACACACACGTTGACCTTCACTATCGTGTGTATATAATATATATTTATATATTTATTGATTTTTACTTATTTGTCTAATTTAATTATTTATTTATACGCATAGGACCCGCAGGACCAGGCGGACAGACAAGCAGACCAGAGGACCAGAGGACCAGGGGACCACAAGACCAGGGGACCACGGGACCAGAGGACCACGGGACCAGAGGACCACGGGACCAGAGGACCACGGGACCAGAGGACCACGGGACCAGAGGACCACGCAGGTGGGCCGGATGGCTTATTTTTTTTTTTGATGCCTATTATTTTTTTTATTGATCCCTATTATTTTTCTTTTTGATGCTTATTATTTTTTTTTTTTGATGCCTATGCCTTAGGGTTTAGGGTTTAGGGTTTAGGGTTTAGGGTTTAGGGTCTAGGGTTTAGGGTTTAGGGTTTAGGGTTTAGGGTTTAGGGTTTAGGGTTTAGGGTTTAGGGTTTAGGGTTTAGGGGCGACGGTTGGCCACATTCTTCACTCTGCAGGCACTGGAAAGGGGGGGTTTAAGCTAGGGCCCCCGTTAGAAGCAGCCTTGCGGAAGTTGGGCCTTGTATTAAGCGGGGCCCACGCTGTGGAACTTAGATGCCATTGCGGTTCTACCGCGGGTTTCTGACATGACATGCCGCTCTGCACTTCAACGTAGGGAGTCGACGGCTCGACTGCAGCTTTCACATCGTAGTCTTTGTTGCTGCAGGGCACTGGCTGTTGAAGAGCTCTCCACGTCGAGAGGAAGCACGAGGTAAGCCGCGACATAATAGCCCAGAATAGCCCAACAAACATTCTCAAGTTTCATGCTCCACAAGAATTGCTTGCGATGTGCAGGTATGGACATTCTGGCAACGTGCTACCGCCATGCTGTGGCAGACTGGTATCAGAGTACTTCTATGCTTAACGCCACCTGTGAGAGAACTTCAAAGACTGGCACCAGTCATCCCCTCCCCCCACTCATAGGGTCCGATATGTTTTTTGAACTCAGTGGCCCTGCACGGACAAGAACTCTGTAGGTAGGAAGAGCATGGTCGCATTGAAAGGGTACAACAGAAGCATACAGAAAACGAACTTGGCCTGTACTGGTAGTATTATTCATAAGGGGAGCCATGTAGGGGAATAAGAATCAGGGTCTCTTCTAGGGGTCCTTAAATCCCTGAAAAGGATCCCCTCAAGAGCCCTGCAATGCCCAAGCGCCCAGCCTTCGGAACCCCTTTACGGAAGGTAAGGGTTCAGAAACCTTAGATTCAGAGTCATCAACCACCAGAACACAACTCTAAACTCGAAAAGCCCTATAAACTCTCAACCATAAAGCCCGGCAGCAAACAAAAGCTGCACCATCCAAACCTTCTGTAAACCCGAGCGAAAGACATCCATGCGGGTCAAGCTTATTGGGCCTCACCGCAAAAACCCCCTAAACCCTAAACCCTGAACCCCAAACCCTTAACCCCAAATGTCTCCTCGGGCAAGCCAGTCCACCTGGGTGCTTGCCGCCCAGCTGCGGGCCTAGCCATGGGCCACAGCTTGACGATCTTTCAGGCTGCCAATAACTTAGGGGATAGGATTCGTGGGGATTTTTGGGGATATAGACCCTCTGGAGTATAAGGTCCCTGTTTCAGAGAGCCCAGAAGAGGATTAAGAAGGGGCTCCCTTTTAAAGGTCCCCTTATCCTACCGAGGATGACCTGCCACTCCCGCACCAGCCTGGACCAAATCTCCCACGTTGGCCGCAACCGATCACCATCTTCGGACATCTGGGAAGGGAGGGCATGGCGGGGACGAATCTACGGCCCCTGACAGGATATCTAACATAGGGTCGTGTCATGGTCCCGCCGTATGGGCCCTTTAAAGGATACCCCTTGTACACCCCTTAGAGGACCCTGTACACATTAAGGGCCCATGCAGCGATTTAAAGGACGTTAAGGGCCCACGAAACTACCCTCAGATACCCTAAGCGACCCGAACCCTAAACCCTAAACCCTAAACCCTCAAAAGATACCTCAAGTCTGGCAAGCAGAGGCCGCTATGCAAGTCGAAGACCTGGGGGTCCCTGCCAAGACCACCATGGGCTCCTGGCAATTGACCACGTGCAAGGCTCGACTAACGTGTGGGTTTAGGGTTTAGGGTTTAGGGTTTAGGGTTTAGGGTTTAGGGTTTAGGGTTTAGGGTTTAGGGTTTAGGGTTTAGGGTTTAGGGTTTAGGGTTTGGGGTTGGGGTTTGGGGTTTGGGGTTTGGGGTTTAGGGTTGCTTGCACTGCATCGCACGGCTTACATCGCATCGTGCAAGGTGCATGTCATTGCATGTCTCTACGTGCTTGCGTGTTTTTAACATTTGGAGTGCTGTGAGGAAGCCTGCAAGCAGCCAAAGAACATGGCAGGACGGCGCTCATCACTTGGCCACCTGAGACATGTGCCTGGCGGTTGGCATTTAGCGCTGCATGGAAGCGACGTCCCTCCATGCTTTCTACGGCGAAGCGCGTGATGGAAGCATCTACGCGCATCCTTGGCTTACTCGGCTCTCAAGGAAGCCATGGCAATGAAAACATGGGAGCACCACAGCGACGGCAGGATCCATGTTGACAGCCTGCGTCAAATTCCGATGCTCAGGCCAGTTTAGGCATCTTGAACCCACCTCTTCCCCTGACATCTTGTGAAGTGAGTACGTAGACGCCCCTGAACCCCTACCGACTAAGCCGTAAACTCTTAAATCCTAAACCCACCACCTCCTCCAATCCAGTGTCGATCGCCCAAAAGACTCTGCACTAAAACCAGGCCAAGCAGCGAGTCGAAGCGACATCGGCACGTGTGACGGCAAAGCCACCTGGCCGTCCGCAAGAGCCACTTCCATCAGAATGGGGTTTAGGGTTTAGGGTTTAGGGTTTAGGGTTTAGGGCCTACCTACATTCTAGCTGTACCAGGCATGAGTTGCTCTCCCTCATGCAGCCCATGGTACGTGGAGGTTCATGGGTAGTTATAAGTAGGCTTAGAAGTATGGCAACTATACCTACATCCCTCTTTAGTGTACTTATAGCTTATAACCCTACTTATAACTACCCATGAACCTCCAAGTAGGCAGTTCAGTGGCGGCCTGCAACCTGCTGGTCGTCACCTTGCGGGACAAGGAACACGAGCACACAGAAGGAAGCAGATGAGATACATTGGTGAAGCTTGCTGCTACGCCTGCTACACAACTCAGTATTCTTGCCCAAAGCCACATGCTTATCCCCCTGGTTCTTAGTAGGGACCCTCATTCCCTACTAAGAAGCAGCCAGCTATGTCTCGAGATCTACCCTAAACCCTAAAACCTGAAACCTGCTGCCTTACACACTCGCAACATCCCCAAAGTCGTCAGCTTCATTGTCCAGCTTTTTCGGGTGAACCAAAGGTTCACATTTCGGAATATACAGGGTCTACGTTTAGGGTTTAGGGTTTAGGGTTTAGGGTTTAGGGTTTAGGGTTTAGGGTTTAGGGTTTAGGGTTTAGGGTTTAGGGTTTAGGGTTTAGGGTTGAGGGTCTAGGGTTTCTGGTTTAGGGTTTAGGCATCCCTAACACCGCACCCCTCCTGAGGTAGAGTAGGGTATTGGAGTCTCCTGGGCCGCTGGTTGCTCTGCGCCTGCGCTGCAAGAACTGCCCGGAACACTTGTCCAGAACCTGTCTCGCTCGAGAGGGGGGGGGTCCTCAGGGGTTTTGGAACCTTAGGGGGTATAGGTTTCTCTAGGTCGCTTCATGGCTTAGGTTTCCTTTCAGTTTTGGGGCTTTTGGGCACGCCTTGGGTTTGTAAGGGTGCTGGGGCTGACGGGATGCTTAGGCTTTGGAGCCTTGGGGTGGGGGGGGGGCTAAGGGGTTTGAGGGCGTCGGCTGGAAGTGACGTGGACTGTCAGAGCCGGGGATTGAGGTTTAGGGCTTTGGGCCTTCGGTTTAAGGTTTTGGGTTTAGGGTTTAGGGTCTAGGGGAAGAGAAGGCATGCTGTGGTAGTCGGGAAGATGTTGCGTAATCTCGCCTTGAGATGCTGACACGAACAGTCCCTACCCCACATCTTCACCGCCGACCCCCCCCCCCCCGGTCCCGAAAACTCTATCCCTTGGGATGTTCCCCCTTATACTAACAGTCCTGAATTGGGATTATAATACCCAATATTGTGATCCCTATTCAGGAATGTTAGCATAAGGGGGAACATCCCAGCCGCCTAGCCCGCTTGTTGGAGCCAAGACGAACCAACAAGTAAACAAGCGTTGAAGCCCCAGAGCCCTAAACCCTCAACCCTACCAAAATCTTAACCCTAGCAGAACCTTAGAACCCTACCAGAATACCAGAACCCAAAGCCCTAAACCCTACCAGAACCCTAAGCCCTGAAACCTAAGAGCCTCCAACCCCGGCCTGGGCGCCGAAAGAAGCACAGGACGTCGATGGAGGCGGGAAGGGTCCTCTGCCGAAGTACGGGTCGTCATGTAAACCCGAAACCCTAAACCCTACCCTAACCGCCCAGTAACCCTTATAACCCCTACCTGCCTGGGGCACCTAGCTTCAATGCTGATGCTTCTGCACTATCATTACAAATGTCATCGTTGTTGTCCTAGCTACCACAGCAGTCGTCGTCGTCGTCGTCGTCGTCGTCGTCGTCGTCGTCGTCGTCGTCGTCGTCGTCGTCGTCGTGGTCGTCGTGGTCGTCGTGGTCGTCGTCGTCGTCGTCGTCGTGGTCGTCGTGGTCGTCGTCGTCGTCGTCGTCGTGGTCGTCGTGGTCGTCGTGTCGTCGTCGTCGTCGTCGTCGTCGTAGGTCGTCGTCGTCGTCGTCGTCTTGGTCGTCGTGGTCGTCGTGGGTCGTCGTGGTCGTCGTGGTCGTCGTGGTCGTCGTGGTCGTGGTCGTCGTGGTCGTCGTCGTCGTCGTCGTCGTCGTCGGTCGTCGTCGTCGTCGTCGTCGTCGTCGTCGTCGTCGTCGTCGTCGTCGTCGTCGTCGTCGTCGCGGTGGGAGGACCGTAAAAAACCCTAAACCCTAAACATTATCGTTATCACCAGGTGCATCTGCTCGCCAGTTGCAAGAACAGTCAGCCCCCTGCGGTCTCATGGCTACTCCGAGTTTAGGTCGTTGAGCGTATGGTCCCTTCAAGGGCTATGAAGGCAACCATAGACCCTAACCCCTAAACCCTAACCCCCCCACCCCCCCCCCCCACCCCCCGCCCCCCCCCCCCGCCCCCCCCCCCGCCCCCCCCCCCCCCCCCCCGCCCCCCCCCCCCCCCCCCCCCCCCCCCCCCCCCCCCCCCCCCCCCCCCCCGCCCCCCCCCCCCCCCCCCCCCCGCCCCCCCCCCCCCCCCGCCACCCCCCCGCCCCCCCCCCCCGCCCCTCCCCCCCCCCCCCCCCAAAAAAAAAGAAAAAGTAAATAAAAAAGAAATCCTCACTTAACCTAATTAGCAGCTAAACCCGCGTCTGGCGTTCAACAGCTCATCGCGTGCTCTTCTGCGGGGCGCACCCGGAAGACAGCCGCCGGACGCCTCGAGCCTGCAGGACGCTCTCAGCTCGTAGGGCTTACGGCTTAGTACAGGGTTTGTAGGGTTAATGTTTAGGGTCTAGGGTTTAGGGTTTAGGGTTTAGGGCTGTTGCAGTGTAAGGCTTCTAGTGCTTCGGATGCAGGGTTTTGGGCTTAGGGTCGGGAATGAGCCCTGAACCCAAAAACCTCTGAACCGCAACCTTGTCATACTGGGACTGCGATCACACGCGACTTTCCAGCCTGCTGCAAGCTCTTGCCGACTCAGTGCTCTTTGGATTTAGGGTGTTACGTGTTAGGTGTTAGGGCTTAGGGCTTAGGGTTTAGGGTTTAGGGCCCAAAAGCCTGAAACCGTGAAAGACTCAAACCCTAAGCCATACCACGCAACCCGCATTCATCTGCTGGGCCTGTGCCGGAGGTGAGTCGCGGTCCTTCCACAAAAGCAACGTCTGAAGCCACGTGCCTCAGTGTGTTTGGGTTTAGGGTTTTGGGTTCAGGGTTTAGGGTTCAGGGTTTAGGGTTTTAGGGTTTACCCCCATTTTGTAGGATTCCTTTCTAATAAGGACCCCAATAAGGGACCCCGAATGTCGGAAACCCCCAAAAGCCGAAGAAGATCAGCCATTCGAGATGATCGGACTTTGACTTCTTCGAGCCCAGTGTGACACGGTGAGCAAAGCAACAGACACCCGATACCTTAAGCACAACATGGGCGAAAAAACAAAGCCCTAACCCATGCATGAACATTTTAACCATGAACACCAGCCCGAAAACACAAACCCTAGACCCTCCAAACCCCTGAACCTCTTTAACGCGAACAAAAACCCAAGCCCTACACCCTCCAAACCCATTAAAATGAACCGCAGCCCCAACACCGACACCTCCAAACCAACCCTCATTAACCAACCCTGATACCCATAAGCCTTCTTAACATCCACCAAAGAGCCCCAAGCTCTGAACCCTCCAAACCCTTGAGCCTGCTTAAAACGAACAAAACCTCAACCCCAAACCCTCCAGCCTCCAAACCAGCCGCTAAAAACACATGACCTTAATGCACACAAGGTTTCCTATCATAATCTGTAAGGCATATTTGGGGGAGTTTCCGATAGTAGGGTCACCATATTGGGGTCCTTTTTATGAAGGGAATCTTACCATTGGGGGACTATATTAGGGGTCACGATAGTTTTCGTAACACCCCCCAATTTTTTAAGGCTTTGGCACGTAAACCCTAAACCCTAAGCCCTAAGCCCTAAGCCCTAAGCCCTAAGCCCTAAGCCCTAAGCCCTAAGCCCTAAGCCCTAAGCCCTAAGCCCTAGGCCCTAGGCCCTAAGCCCTAAGCCCTAAGCCCTAAGCCCTAAGCCCTAAGCTAAGCCCTAAGCCCTAAGCCCTAAGCCCTAAGCCCTAAGCCCTAACCTAAACCCTAAACCCTAAACCCTAGACCCTAAACCCTAAACCAGGCCAATCTCGTAGGCCAGAGCGCCTGCGTCCAGGTCCGCGAAGCGCGGCGCCGTGGACGACGCCGGGCCTAGGGCCAACAGCGCCTCATCACTCCTGGCGGTTGGGAGCTTGGGGGTTTAGAGTTTAGGGTTTGGGGTTTAGGGTTCAGGGTTTAGGGTTTGGGGTTTGGGGTTTAGGGGTTTCAGAGCTTCAGTGCTTTGGGGGTTTTTAGAGCTTAGGGCTTGGGGGTTTTGAGCTTGAAGGGTTCAGGGCTTCAGGGCATTAGGGCTTTGGTGCTTCAAGGTGTGCGGACTTCACGGCTTCAGGGCTTCAGGGTTTCCAGGTTCAGGGCTTAGGGCTTCGGCGTGTTTGTGTTTAGGGTTTGCCGGTCAAGGGGGACGGCTACAGGGTTATATGCCTTCTGGGGCGTAGTTATTCCGGTTTGCACCCAAAACCCTAAATAAACCCTGGCCCTAAACCCTTAACTCTAAACCCTAAGGCGTAAGCCCTAAACCCTAAACCCTAAACCCTACACCCTACACCCTAAACCCTAAACCCTACACCCTAAACCCTAAACCCTAAACCCTAAACCCTAAACCCTAAGCTGAGCTTTGGGCCCTGTGGTGTTGTAGCATTGGGGGGGGGGAGGGGGAGGCGGCAGAGCTTCAGTGCATGAGGACCGGCCTTTGTTCTCCATGCCTGCAGCTTAGTGGCTCAGGAAGATTGGGGGTTGGGGGTTTAGGGCCTTTAGGGTTTAGGGCCTTTAGGGTTTAGGGTTTAGGGTCTAGGGTTTAGGGTTTAGGGTTTGGGGATACACGTTGCACCCATCGCTCCCCGCGTCACCGAGCTCCAAGCGCTCGTTCCATGCGAGGCCGAGCTGCTGGAGCCCGCGAGCGTCGGAAGCGTGTCAACAACGTGTCAAAAAGAGAAGGTGATACATTCATATATGTATATATATATATAAATACATATGTATATGTATATATATATAGCTCACCCCCCCCCAATGGACCCACCGCGGATGGCAGCCGAGTCCTAGCCAGATCAAGGCAAAAAACAACAAAACAAGAAACTAACAAAAACCAAAAAAAACAAAACCAAAAAAAAACAAAACCAAAAAAACCAAAAAAACCAAAAAAACCATCTTTTCCAAAACTATGGGGCTGGGGCCTCCAAAAGATGGTTTTTTTGGTTTTCTCGAGAAAAAGATGGTTTTTTTGGTTCGAAACCATCTTTTTCTCGAGAAAAAGATGGTTTTTGAGCAGCCGCTCTTCTAAAAACCATCTTTTTCTCGAGAAAAAGATGGTTTTACCAGGACAAGACCTCCAAAAACCATCTTTTTCTCGAGAAAAAGATGGTTTTACCAGGACAAGACCTCCGGAAACCATCTTTTTCTCGAGAAAAAGATGGTTTTTCCAGGACAAGATCTCCAAAAACCATCTTTTTCTCGAGAAAAAGATGGTTTTTCGAAGAGCGGCTGATCAAAAACCATCTTTTTCTCGAGAAAAAGATGGTTTCGAACCAAAAAAACCATCTTTTTCTCGAGAAAACCAAAAAAACCATCTTTTGGAGGCCCCAGCCCCATAGTTTTGGAAAAGATGGTTTTTTTGGTTTTTTTGGTTTTTTTGGTTTTCTCGAGAAAAAGATGGTGTTTTGGTTCGAAACCATTTTTTCTCGAGAAAAAGATGGTTTTGAGCAACCACCCTTCGAACCAAAACACCATCTTTTTCTCGAGAAAAAAAAAAAAACAAAAAAAACCAAAAAAAAACCAATCTTTTCAAAACTATGGGGCTGGGGCCTCCAAAAGATGGTTTTTTTGGTTTTTCTCGAGAAAACAGAGGTTTTTTTTGGTTCGAAACCACTTTTCTCGAGAAAAAGATGGTTTTTGAGCCCGCGACTTCTTCGAACAAAAAACCATCTTTTTCTCGAGAAGAAAAGATGGTTTTACCAGGACAAGACTCCGAACCAGCTTTTTTCGAAAAAAAGATGGTTTTTTTTCCAGGACAAGATCTCCAAAAACCATCTTTTTCTCGAGAAAAAGATGGTTTTCGAGAGCGGCCTGCTCAAAAACCATCTTTTTCTCGAGAAAAAAGATGGTTTCGAACCAAAAAAACCATCTTTTTTCTCGAGAAAACCAAAAAAAAACCATCTTTTGAGGCCCCAGCCCCAAGTTTTGAAAAGATGGTTTTTTTGGTTTTTTTGGTTTTCTCGAGAAAAAGATGGTGTTTTGGTTCGAAACCATCTTTTTCTCGAGAAAAAGATGGTTTTGGAGCAACCACCCTTCGAACCAAAACACCATCTTTTTCTCGAGAAAACCAAAAAAAACAAAAAAAACAAAAAAACCATCTTTTCCAAAACTATGGGGCTGGGGCCTCCAAAAGATGGTTTTTTTGGTTTTCTCGAGAAAAAGATGGTTTTTTTGGTTCGAAACCATCTTTTTCTCGAGAAAAAGATGGTTTTTGAGCAGCCGCTCTTCGAAAAACCATCTTTTTCTCGAGAAAAAGATGGGTTTTGGAGATCTTGTCCTGGAAAAACCATCTTTTTCTCGAGAAAAAGATGGTTTCCGGAGGTCTTGTCCTGGTAAAACCATCTTTTTCTCGAGAAAAAGATGGTTTTTGGAGGTCTTGTCCTGGTAAAACCATCTTTTTCTCGAGAAAAAGATGGTTTTTCGAAGAGCGGCTGCTCAAAAACCATCTTTTTCTCGAGAAAAAGATGGTTTCGAACCAAAAAAACCATCTTTTTCTCGAGAAAACCAAAAAAACCATCTTTTGGAGGCCCCAGCCCCATAGTTTTGGAAAAGATGGTTTTTTTGGTTTTTTTTGGTTTTTTTGGTTTTTTTGGTTTTCTCGAGAAAAAGATGGTTAAGTTTTAGGGGTTTAAGCCTCATGCACTACAGGGTTATAAGGTTCTAATCCTATAGGTATTGCCTTAACCTTTAACCCTAAACCTTTAACTTTAAACCCTGCAGGGTTAACCCCGTGAGAAATTTAGAGATAGACCCCGAAAAGACCCTAAACCTTCTTACACGGTGTAATGGTTTAAAAACCGATAGGACATGTATACCTTCAGCGCCTGTAGGGTTCAAGCCTTTGAACGTGCTAGACCCCTATAGGGTGCTAAGGTTCTGACCCTAAAGGGTTTAGGGTTAAGGCTTAAATGCCCTCTAGGTTTAAATGCCTAAGTCTTAAACCCCAAACCTTTAAACCTTCATCCTATGGGGTTTGAAGGTCAAGGGTTTAGGCTTGATTGCCGAGGGCTTTAGGGTCCTGACCCTAGAGGGTTTAGGGTTAAGGAATAGATGCGTAAACCTTAAACCCTTAAGGTTTAAACTCTATGGGCTTAGGTTTTAATGTCTAAATTTTAAACCCTAAGCCTTGAAACCTTCACACTACAGAGTTTAGAGGTGTTAAGGGTGACAAATTGATTACATACTTAGCTTTAAATGCCTGAATCTTAAACCCCAATTCTTTAAACCTTAACCCTATAGGGTTTAAAGGTTAAGGGCTTAGTGTTAATCGCTGTCTTAGGTTTAAATGTCTGAATCTTAAACCCTAAAACTTTAAACCTTCACCCTATAGGGTTTTAAGGTTAAGGGTTTAGGTCGAATCGTCAGCTTAGATTTAAATGTTTAAGTAAAGAATCCTAAACCTTTAAATCTCATCCCTATGGGGTTTAAGGGGTTAAGGGTTCAATATGAACTGCCGGCATAGGTCTAAATACCTAAACCTTAAACTTAAACCCTAAACCTTTAAATATCTTAACCCTATAGGGTTTAAAGGTTAAAGGCTTAGCGTTAATTGCCGGAATAGGTTTAAATGCCTAAATCTTAAGCCCGAAACCTTTAAACCTTAGCCCAACAGGGTTTAAAGGTTAAGGGTTTAAAATTAGTTGCAGGCTTAATTAGGTTTAAATGCCTACATCTTATATCCTAAACCTTTAAAAATCTTAACCCTATAGGGTTTAAAGGTTAAGGGCTTGGCTACAGGTTTAAATTGCTAAATATTAAACCCTAAGCCTTTAAACTTTAACCCTACAGGGTTTAAAGGTTGAGGGTTTAACATTAGTTGCAGGCTTAGGTTTAAATGCCTACATCTTAAAGCCTAAACCTGTAAAAATCTTAACCCTATAGAATTTAAAGGTTAAGGGCTTAGCTTTAATTACCGGCATAGGTTCAAATGCCTAAATCTTAAACCCTTAACCTTTAAACCTTAACCCTACAGGGCTTAAGGTTAAGGTTTTTTTTGCAGGCTTAGGTTTAAATGCCTAGATCTTAAATTATAAACAAAAGCCAACAGAAAGAAAAACCCTCCGTGTGTGTGTGTGTGAGAGGGTGAATTAAGGAATACAGTCAAAAATCCGGTCACCGGAAAATCACCAGACAGCAGAGGTTTTATCGGTATTTGCGGTACTTTTGCAAAGATCAAGGCCCGCGGTGGGTCCATTGGGGGGGGGTGACCATATATATATACATATATATATGTATATATATACATATATATAGAGAGAGATATGTATACAATATACACTGAGCACTTACTATACCATAGTACATACAGAAGAGATCAACACCGTAGTACATAATCAGTCTAGGAGAACGCTTGGCAGCCGGCGCCGGAGCGCCGAATGGATAAAAGCATCTGCTAAACAGTGCAGGGAGACTTCGCACATCTGATTGCACCTAGCGCCTGCTTTCGGCTTAGAGCAAACACCCGACCCGGTCTCCTCCACACGTTTTGCGAAAATAACCGTGGTGCTGAATCTGCTCCTTCAACATGCTTTTGCAAGCGGGTGAAGGAGCAGATTCGCCTGTACGACTCAGCGCTTTGAAAAATCACGAACTTTGACCATCATCCTGCCGGATGATGCATCCAAAGTTCGCTCCTCCACATTCAGGGTGCCCTTCTCGAGCACCTGGTCCACTGCGTAGCCCAGGTCATGGTGGATAACCAGGCAAGTGGGGCTCCGAATCTCCACGAGCTTCTTGAAGGCGGGCGCGGCACCGCGCTCGGTGATGTTCTTGCGCCCTTGCATCTTGTAGCGCTCCTGCATTGGGCTTGGAACTATATCAAAAATCACTTTTCATGCTGTTTCTATCTGTTTCTTATCGGAATTATAGTGCCCAAAAACATTTGCAAAAAAATATAATTCCAAGTACCCCTAAGGCTCGTTGTCATCACCGAGGATGGCCGCTTTGAGGCCGCCAATGAGATCCCGGAGCTCAGAGTTGGCGATGAGGTCAGGCAGGGTCTTCCCATGCGCCGTTGCAACAAGCTGCACACCTCGCCTAGGATGGCCGCTATAAATCCCTTTAGAAAAAGTTATACATGTGATCCTCTGAAACCCAATAAAGGAAAATATAAAATATCCCAAAACCCTACCGAGTCGCTCGCCGATTGTGCGAGCTGCCCTGGCCTCCCCCAATGTGCCGATCTCGTCGACCACGATGACTTGAGGGCCCATGTTTTCCTTGGTTGCTCTTGAACCACCCAATAAAAGTCTAACGCTTAGCTCCCTCAATATGAAATTAGAGGAACCCTAAACCCTAAACCCTAAACCCTAAACCCTAAACCCTAAACCGTTGTAGTAATGTCCCACCGAGTTTCGAGGGCGCGGCCCATGGCCAGGCGTCGCGCCTCACTTCGATCGACCTCCTTCTCGGAGTACGCAGCATCCTTCCAGGCTTCACCTGGGGGTTTAGGGTTTAGGGTTTAGGGTTTAGGGTTTAGGGTTTAGGGTTTAGGGTTTAGGGTTTAGGGTTTAGGGAGAAGAAGGGACCCCGAATAGAGTCGGATCCCTTGGTAATAGGGACCCCAAGAAGGTACCCCTAATCATTACTGATCTCGTAAAACCCCTGCCTACAGCTGGATGGCAGGTGTCACCAGACCCTGCGATCTCACCGCTAGGATCCACGATCACCACCACCTTGTCTGTTGAGAGGTCTCCTGCGCAGGCTCGCAACAGGGTGGTCTTGCCGACCCCGGGTGGGCCCAGGAGCAAGAAGGAGCTTCCGTCTGCAATGATGTCTTCCTACTCATGGTTGGGATAGTATTAAAAACATACATTTCTAATTATTCCTTGTTGAGTTTCAATGCCCTTAAAAATTTAAAATGTTACCCCACTATAACAAAGCTTCGATCATGGAGGCCAGCATCCGCGAGTCGCGGCCAACTCTCATCGTGACGGCGACAGGACGCCCCACTTCATTGCGAGTGACAGACAATCTGTGGAGTGTGCGATCGATTCCTGCCCGATCCTGCCGATTGAAGCGGTCCTCCCCGATCCTGTCGATCACCTCGCTGATATCGCGGCTGAAGAGCTCAGTGCTCTGCACGGTGGCCTTCTGGCCAGGACGGGCTATTATGCTCCATAACCCCTCAAAAGGCCCTTTAAAAGGGGTCATTGTGGGGATTATAGGCGGGTTGGGCTCTTTTACTCCATACCCCTCAAAAGGCCCTTTAACAGGGGTCGTTGCGGGGATTGTGAGTTTCGTATAGCCCAGCCTTCTTAAGGCCCCCTTCCAGCAAGGACCGCCACCGGATCTCAATGTCGCGGCCCACTCCGAGCACGATCTCCACCACGTTGCCGTCGCCAACTTTCTGACCGATGAAGTCTCGCACCTTCTTCAACCTAGGATGAGGGTTTAGGGTTTAGGGTTTAGGGTTTAGGGTTTAGGGTCTAGGGGGTAGGGTTTTGGGTTTAGGGTTTAGGGTTTAGGGTTTAGGGAAAAGGGCAACCTAGGATGGCCCCTTCAAGGGAAAAGGTCCTCTTCAACACCAGAAGGGCAAGTTAACATATATAAGATGGCCCTTGAAACGCTCTGAAAAAAGAGATCCCTAAATTCTGGTCCTCTTAAACCCCAACTTGGGAAAGTTCAAAACATATCCCCAAGGGCCTACCGAGCAACGGAGCTTCCGGAAGCAGGGTAATGAGCTTTTCGAACTCTTCTCTGACGTGTTCGTCGCCTGGCTCCGTCAACATCTTGTTCTCCTCATCGGGCTCCCCGGAGACTCAGCCGTCAGAGAAGGGTTTAGGGTTTAGGGTTTAGGGTTTAGGCTTTAGGGTTTAGGGTTTAGGGTTTAGGGTTCAGGGGTTCAGGGGTTCAGGGGTTCAGGGTTTAGGGTTTAGTGTTTAGGGTACAGCAAGTACAAGTGGGGACTCTTGTACATGTGGCTCACTTCTCTTGTGGAATCCCTTACAAAGTTTCCACCCTGAACAAAAAGGATCAAAAAGGAGGGTGACCTAAATTCCGCAGCCCTCAAGAGAATGCATGCCGGGCTGGGTGGCCGACCGATGCACAGCCGGTCATTCACGAACATGAACTCAAGTTCTGCACCTGGGCAGGGGTGGGGAGGGGGGGGCCCTAAACCCTAAACCCTAAACCCTAAACCCTAAACCCTAAACCCTAAACCCTAAACCCTAAACCCTAAACCCTAAACCGGGCGTGAAGGGCGTTTAGGGCTTTGTAGGGCTTCTAGGGTCCCTAGGGCTTCTAGGGTCCCGGGTTTTCGGTTCATAGGGTGTATTGGGTATGTAGGGCTTGGCGTTTAACGTCGTGCAATAAAAAAGATAATCCAATACCTACATCCAAACTGGCATTGCAATTTTTAAAATGCTCGCGGGTACTAGCATAAATAGAAATAAAGGTTGAATAACCCAAAAGAAATACAAATATGAACAAGTACATATGCCATACATATGTATATATCATATTTTGTATAGAGGGTCTGTAGGGTTCATTGGATTTATAGGGCTGAAATCGGTTTAGGGCCAAAGGGGGCTTGGGAGTTGGGGTCTCCTGCACCGTTTTGGGGGGAGGTCTCCGTAGTGGTCTAGTCCTTCTAGTTTAGGGTGTGAAAAAAGGACAAACCCCCTCACATGAACCGGGCATGCATTCTCAGGTTTCGACGATGATGTACTTAATTTACTAAAGGGCATAGAATAGAATAGAATAGAATAGAATACAATACAACGCAAGCCCATACAAGCCTAACTAACTTACTGGCCCAAAAACCCAGGAAATAAAAGTTGAAACTTTCAGAATAAACTACCTGAAAAGAAGCCCAAAAGTTGAAAAGTTGGGTTTTGAGCCAGTAAGCTAAGCCCCAAAACCTCAGCCAAACTGCGGTCGAGTGGCCCAGCGGGTAGGCATCCAAGTGCTGTCCGGGCCAAGACCGAAACTCCTTGTGCAAGGACTTTATCACTGAAAAGTGAAGCCGACTTGCCCCCCCCCCCCCCCCCCCCCCCCCCCCCCCCCCCCCCCCCCCCCCCCCCCCCCCCCCCCCCCCAACCACCTCCCACCACAACCCCCCCTCCCACCCCCCTCCCCTCCCACCCCCACCCCCCTCCCCGCCCGCGCACGCGAGCGCGCACAAGAAAGGGGTTAGGGCTTGTAGAAATTCATCAAGTTGGCTCTGCACAACGACTGCCGCAGTGGTCCTCCAGGCGCTGTCGGCAAGCATCTGGGAAGTCGGCTTGCTGCTGAAGTGCTCCACCCATCTCACCAGACATTCTGACAAGTGTCTCTGCGATCATCGCCAGGAGTTCCGGCTTCCAGGAGATCACGGGCTCGGTGCACGAACTGGAGGAGGAGCTTGCCATGAAGTCATAGACTCTCCTAGTTCATGGTTGGGATAGTACTACAAATCTAAGTTTATATTGCTTATTGGGTTTAAGTACCCTTGAAAAGGTAAAATGGTACCCAACTATGCCAAAGTCTCGCAGTCGCTGGCTTTTGCCGCTTTGCGTCCTCTTGGAGTGCGTTCGACAGCTCATGGTCGTACTTGCGTGCGAGCTCTTCAAGATCCACAGGTCGCTGCTGCTTTGACTCAAGGCGTTCCCATGCCTCCACGGTGTCAAAGCAGAGGCCCAGCCGCACGTCATATGTATCAGCAAGGAGGTCAGCCACCGGGCGGCAGTCGTGGCAAACCTTCACAACCTGCGGGCTCTCCAACACCTCCTTCAGCGGCTGCAACAGCTCCCCGAAGAGACGCTCTTCCGAGCAGTGCTGCGAAAGCCCTTTGATGTCTACCACCACGGGCTCCTCTTTCTCTGCACAAATGGCAATGTGCTCAAGGCGCCCATGGCGCACGAGGCACCCAGATGCCGCAACTCCCACGACGTTCTGATGAAGGGACTTCGCCCAGTCCATGGTCAGCCTTTGCTCAGCTTCTTCGGGTGCTGCGATGACAAACACAGGCTCAAGCTCGTCGTCCTCAAGGGCTTCGAGAACGCCTGTCAAGATGGAGGAAGACTTGGGTTCATCTCCAGCTGCCTTGGATTCGGCTACGCTTCCTTTCGCAGTCAACTCCTCCTCCTGCTCCTCCTCCATAGCCTGCAGCCGCGCTTGGTATTTCTCAATGCCCTTCTTCCCTCGGCCCAGGTGAAAAACCTCATAGTCGCAGAGTTGCCCGAGCACTTTCATCTTCGGCCTGAGCTCCTGATTCTTACTGACCCTGGAGAGCCAAAGAGACCGGGAAACCGGCAGGAAAGCGTCAGCCTTCAGAATTTGCTCGAGGAACTCAGCCTGATCCTGTCGTGCTCGGTTTCCGAGCACACATAGGGCTCCATCACTCAACGGTGACAGCTGATCTTGTATGTCGCTGTGTATGAACTTCTCGACATACAGGCTGCGGGCTAGCCTCGCCCGCCCAAGTGCTAGCGCAGGACCGGCGTCCATATGCACCACTTCTTCCTCCTGCTGGTTGCCTTTGAACTTGCTGAGTTGCAAGAGCTCTTGGTCGGATAGGGTGCCCACCGACTTCCGCAGGCTTTCGTGGATTTTCTGCTGCAAGAAACTCTTCCGAGGCATTGAAAAGCTGCGTGTTCCGAAGCACTCCGAGCCTTGGAAGCTGTCCAGAAGCTCCCTTTGCGTGGCGAATGTATGTGTCCCAAGGCTGTGCAACTCCACGTCAGACAAGTTGTACACTTCTGAGTGCAGTGATCTGTGCACATGCTTCTCTATATAGTCTGCACGAGATCCCAGCTCAGCAATTCCACACAGGTACATGGTATTCCCTGGTGCTTCTGCGGCGGGACTCTGCGCACTGCGGATGCATTTCCCACCTTGCTTGCGCCGCGTCACTGCGCAAAATCCACCCGAGACGCCGCAGGCAACGAAGCTCCTGGTTCCTGCGAATTTGGCAGGGGGCGGCGAACATAAACCCTAAACAGGAATTCCGGGTTGCTCCACTGCCCCGCGCTTCAGAGTCTCGACTTACCAACATATGTTGCTCCACCGACATGCGACTTTCAGTGTAAAGGTTCTGACTGTGCGACACCATTTCAGATGCTGAACAAGGTCTCGACTGTGTCCGGACTCAACATCATCAATAGTTTGGCGAACGCTCACGGTGTGCTCTGGCATGAAGTCTACATGCTGGGGCAAATTCGGTACTTTAAGTGCCCAAGCAGATCTGCACTCCATGCAGAAGGGTTGAACCCCAAACCCTGAACCCTAAACCCTAACCCCTAAACCAGCAGATTATGAGCTGGCTTAGGAAGCCAACCTGCAGGGTGGGGAAGTGATTCACGGAATGATCAACTTAGTAGCCCAGTAACCAGACTATAATAAGGGCACCCTTTTTTTGGTTGGTTACCTTATAAGGGAACCCAGAACCAAAAAAAAAGGATGCCACTGGGCTACCAACTCAACGCGAGTTATAGAGGGTCCGACCAGGAACACAGACGTACCCAGTCGATAATTGCGACACCCTTGGAGTCTTCGAAAAAAGTCCGCAGGGTACACATGGATCATCCGTCCAGGAGCCCGACTCTGATGGGACAGAACCCTAAACCCTTTGACAAAACAGACTTGCAGCAACAAGCTTCAGCTACCTCCTTTTGGGAATCGAAGTTACACACTCATTCATTCACCAACGCACGAAAGCCCATGCGTGCTTGTGTTTCTTTCGCTCTTCGTTTCGGTTGTCATCTCGTATTAGAAGAAACACACACTTGTTGGAATTCTTCAGCCCTGGACATACACTCCATGTTGCAAGTCATGACTCCTGACCCTGCTGCATGGTCAGTTCAATACCCGTCAGAGCAAGAAACACCTAAACCCTCAACCCTCAACCCTAAACTTTCCCTAAACCCTACATGGCAACCGGGCTTTCCCAAAGATTGCTTGCTGAGCGGGAGTCCTGTGTGGAAGTGATGCGCAGGCTCGTCACGCCCCAAAACGGCTCGTGGATATGGTATGGGTGCACTGCCCAATAGCACCGAACTCGGAAGGGAAATTGACACCATGACGTAGGGTACTTGCGCGAAGCGGATTTTGGAAAAAAAGAGTTGATGGCTGAAAGCTCGAGGTTGGATCTGCGGTCGTCATGCTGAGGCACAGTCATAGCCAGCATGCAGAAACACTACAGTTCTCCGGCACCTTCCTCCCAAACCCTAAACCCTAAACCTTAAACCCTAAACCCTAAAACCCTAAACCCTAAACCCTAAGTTAGCAGTTAACAGGCCAGGGCCATGAACACACAACGGAGCAAGCCGCTAACTTCAAAAAGGGGGCGTACCATTTCGGCACCGGCGGGATAAGCTCGGCGATCGACGGCGGAAATGCCTGGTGGATGAAAGGGAGGTCTTGTGGACCGAGCACCAAATTTGCCAGATCAAAGACCCTAAACCCTAAACCCTAAACCCTAAACCCTAAACCCTAAACCCTAAACCCTAACCCTAAACCCTAAACCCTAAACCCTAAACCCTAAACCCTAAACCCACACCACACCCGCAATCCGTGCGCTCACATCCACGCCTCGGGGCGTACGTCCAGCGTGAGCACCTGTCTTGATGGGATGGCAAGTAGCTTGCTGGCATCAAGCGACCCTTATAATAAGGGACATTAGGGTTTAGGGTTCAGGGTTTAGGGTTTAGGGTTTAGGGTGTTTTAGGGTTTAGGGTTTGATTTAGCGGGTATTTAGGGGCTATTTTGGGGGTAATGTAATCACAGCACGAAGCAGATGACCCATCCCTATCGATGCACATGGTCCCCTCTGAAAAATTAGGGTCCTTTTTGGGGTGCACCCTGCAGCTGAAAAGGTCCATGATTTCCCAAGGACCCTAAAAACTCAGAGAGAGAGACCACGACTCGCAGAACTGACCAAAGTTTCCGTGAGGACTGCCTCACAACTTGGTACCCCCAGTAACCACATTGTCGCAGGGGATACCCTTTTTGTGGGTTGGCCACTTTAACCCGAAACCCTAAGCCCCAAAACCCTAAGCCCTAAAACCCTAAACCCTAAACCCTAAACCCTAAACCCTGAACCTCCAAAGAAAGGGGGAAAGGGTACCAGTGGGCTGCCGAGTCAAGCAGGCCCTGGGAAGCCGGCCACAGCCGCACTTCGCTGCCCCGAAATATTTTCCGCTGTTACCTTCGCAGCTTCTGCTTGCAGCTTAGGGCTTAGGGCTTAGGGCTTAGGGCTTAGGGCTTAGGGCTTAGGGCTTAGGGCTTAGGGCTTAGGGTTTAGGGTTTAGGGTTTAGGGTTTAGGGTTTAGGGTTTAGGGTTTAGGGTTTAGGGTTAAGGGCCAGGGTTTAGGGTAATTTTCACATGTGACAGAGCAACTCAGCTAGGTCGAGCTTTGGCATGTTCTGGGCATGTGGTGGACAAACCGACATGCGGTAGCTGGCCTCGATAAGGTAGTAGCCGGGTGCTGCCAGGGCTTTTGCCCAAGAGATCCTCCAACCAGTCTGCAAGATGCAGCATGATGTGCCATGACGCCTAAACCCTAAATCACCCAAAAAATGCAACCCTCCCGCAAGCCTTCAACCCCAAAACCCTAAACCCTGACACCCTGAATCAAAAAGTCCTAGAATACTTAAAAAAAATAGAAATAAAAACACAAAGAAAAACAGAAAAAAAGTGCTTCGGCCTCTGACCAGCCCGCATGTTCTGAGCGGCGATGCGCTCGCAGAGAAGCCGCCTCCACAGCCGCGAAGACAAGCTGCTGGGTTGCTTCCGAGGAACTCGAATGAGCTTGAATGCAGGTCCAAATTTTGGGGAGCTCAGAAATACGATTCTAGCTTTTAGGAGTTCAGGGTTTGTGGATTCGTAGCTTGGGCACCCGTTATAAGTCAATGATGTTATAAGTCAATGATGTGTTGTATTCCCAAGTTCCTGAGCAACCCTCAGCTTGTCATGATGCTCTCCATCATTCCGAGAACGCGGCAAGTATGGAGCCGATCAACGACAGGCAACAAATGGGCTCAGGGCTTGTCAAGTCCGCAATATGGGTTTAGGGGCTTAGGGTTTAGGGGTTTAGGGGTTTAGGGGTTTAGGGGTTTAGGGGTTTAGGGGTTTAGGGGTTTAGGGGTTTAGGGGTTTAGGGGCTTAGGGGCTTAGGGGCTTAGGGGCTTAGGGGTTTATTGGTTTGGTTTAGGGCTAGGGTTTAGGGCAAGTGAGGTACACGCACGCAACATGGGCAGTTATTGGCCCCTGTTATACAAGTTGGGACGTACCCCCTTATGCAAAAAGTCCTTCATATAGGGACTATATTACCCCCTATCATAGTCCAGCAAAGATATTCGCAATGTACTAAGGACTGCCAGCATAAGAGAGAAGATCCCACGTGACTCTACCCTAAGCCCCTAGACCCCAAACCCCACACCCTAAACCCTAAACCCTGAATCCTAAACCCTAAACCCTAAACCCTAAACCCTAAACCCTAAACCCTAAACCCTAAACCCTACACCCGAAGGAAAGGGACCACAGGTTGGAGGATAGGTCCAGCGCATCTTGCAACTCTTGCCGAACGGCCTGTCAGAGGCAGGCCGCACCTGCCGCAAAGGATCGAAGAACTAGGGTTTAGGGTTTAGGGTTTGGGGGTTTGGGGGTTGGGGTTTGGGGTTTAGGGTTTAGGTTTTAGGGTTTGGGGTTTGGGGTTTGGGGTTTAGGATTTAGGGATTCTTTGCATAGTCTGCATGATACTCTGATTCTGATTCTGGATCCTGTAGTATACATCCGATTGCGGATCCTGTAGTGACACCAGTGAACATCCGACGAACCCTAAACCCTAAACTCCCTAAACCCCAAACACTGCGAAGAAGTTCGGGCCCGAACGTGTTGGAGCTCCGCCGGCACCAGCTGCACTTCGAAGGCCGCGAGAGCGCCACTGGCAGGAAGCGGCGAAAGAAGCGGAAGAAGCAAAGGTGGAACCCAAACCCTAAAGCCTAATTGAACCCTAAACCTTAAACCCTGGCTAAACCCTAAACCCTGAACCCGAATTAAACCCTAAACCCTAATTATACCCCAAACTCTAAACCCTACGCCCTAAAGCACCTCAGACGTCACAACTCTTGGGGCATGTGTGCGAACAAACTCAGCTGTGCCATCCTGCTGCTCGTCAAACACCGCTCCGTCGACGGGCTACGACAGTTACAAAAAACAAAACGGCATCCGACAACATTGGGTTTTAGGGTTTAGGGTTGACGGTTTAGTTTAGGGTTTCGGGTTTAGGGTTCAGGGGTACTCCTCAGCTTTCCAAGCCATATTTTTCCTCAAGAAGCCCCCCCAAAATGAAAGAATTCTTCCTCACAAGGGCAATATTATTATCTCTGATTTTTTCGGTGGTTCCTAATGCAAATAGTCGTCTAAGGGGTGGTGGATGTTGATTTCAGGGAGTCAAAACCCCCAAAAAAAGCCCTTTCGCTCTCGCAACCTTCCGGGCACGTCGCAGCACTCCCAAGTGACGTTCACCTGGCCGGAAGCACTTCAACGCTAGCCGCTAGCCCTTCAACGGTAGATCACAAACCCTAAGCCCTAAGTTGAAGTCCGTTGACAACCCCTGCACCCGAACTCTGAACGTACTCAAGCCCCTATAAACCCTAAACCAGGATCCGAAAGGCTGAAGCTCTGCACCCTAATCCAGACACCCTGCATCGCCTGAGATGGATCCAAGTTGCAACTCACATGCAGCGCGGCCTGCGTGCCTAGAATGGGTACTTTGGGTAGTTTATATTCAAACTCTGTAGGAGCTATTTTTGTGACTATATTTGAAATTTATATTCAAAGCATATCAAGGTTTAGTCATAAGGGTGCTTTTGATTTCTGTAATTTTCAACACCAGAGCCGGATGCACCACGACTTGCTGTTCCGCATCTTGTGTCACCGTCGCAACTGGCATGGTGAGCGAAGTCTCGGGTCGGGCTTTTGGAACCCCTAAACCCTAAACCCTAAACCCTAAACCCTAAACCCTAAACCCTAAACCCTAAACCCTAAACCCTAAACCCCCGAAGCCTTCATCGTCCGGACCCCGAAGCCCAGAATCCACAAAATGATGTCCATGCACTCGAACACCCCGGCAGCTTCCGATGATTAAATGAGGGTCCCCTTTATACCCCTGAAAAGAAGACGAATCCCCTTATAAGTACACTCAATTTGACCGCCAAGTTCGGGACATGCGAGATACGAGGAGGGCCCTTAAACCATCTGCAAAACATAAGGGAAAATACAAAATGTCCCAAGGGCCTACCCTAAGCCCTAAACTCCAAACCCTAAACCCTAAACCCCAAACCCTAAACCCTGAACCCCAAACCCTAAACCCTAAACCCTAAACCCTAAACTTCACAGCCTTACTGGCCTGCCCCGACTGGCGGAGCAGGAGCTGCAGGGGGGGTCGCCAGTGGTGTGGAGAGAGCTGACCAGCGGCCTCTCGGTTTAGGGGGAGCTCAATTGAGGGCTTAGGGGGTTTAGGGGGTTTAAGGGGTTTAGGGGGTTTAGGGGGTTTAGGGTGTTTAGGGTGTTCAGGGTGTTCAGGGTGTTCAGGGTGTTTAGGGTTTAGGGTTTAGGGCTACAGTCAAAGTGTCCCGTCGCAAGTGGTGCTACACACTGTGTGTGGAAGCAGCGCCGGTCGATGGTGGCTGTCTACTTAGAGGTTCATGGGTAGTTAGTTACTAACTGTACTTAAGACCCACTTATGAGCCCCTTAAGTGCCCAGCGCCCTAATAAGGTTATAAGTACAGTTATAACTACACTTACCCTAAACCCTAAACCCTAAACCCTAAACCCCAAACCCTAAACCCTAAACCCTGTCACTAAGTACCATGAATCTCCAAGTATGAGTCTATGGCCTGTGCCGAGCGCATTGGTCGCGGCCAAGACGAACGAATACCTGCACTGAGAACAGGACAGCTCCCTTAAAATTAAACCCGAAAAGCCCTAAACCCTAAACCCTATATCCTAAACCCTAAACCCTATATCCTAAAACCCTAAACCCTAAACCCTCTATCCTCAACAGCCTTAACCTTAAAGCCTCAATCCTAAACCCTAAACCCCCCCTAGGCATCCCGATCCTTGCAGGTGAGTAGGCGCTCACAGTCAAAAGCTCTTAGACCCAGCCTTGCTCCCGGCTGAAGCCCATCCACTCGAGCTCGACAGGGTACCTGGGGTGGGTTTAGGGTTTAGGGTTTAGGGTTTTGGGTTGAGGGTTGAGGGTTGAGGGCTTAGGGCTTAGGGTTTAGGGTTTAGGGTTTAGGGCTGGCAGCCACCGAGACGCGGTACACGTCAAAAAATGCAGGCAGTACATTCCATGGATATGATTGGCAGCTCACAGGTATCTCCGCAGCCGCTATGCAACGGTAACGTCGCTGTTGAGACGCACAATCCCTAAGGGTCCATGTACCTAAATAGGGAATACTCGGGCCTTAAAGTACCTCCTATAATATAGGGACTTTGGGGCCCAAGTATGCAATAATGAGGTACATGGACCCTTAGGGAACGGCTCCACTCCACGCGCAGAAGGCGCCTCGCCAAGGCCCTTCTCCGCGCCGTGGTCCTGCCAAGATCAAGAAAAAAACCAGCCAAGATCAACGCGCGGCCGACATCTCACCAAGACGTGGGGGTTTCCGAAATTCGGGGTGCCTTATTGGGGTCACTATTCTAAGGGATTCGGGGTCTATACTAGGGCTCCCTTACTAACCCCCCCCATGTTGCTACGCAAGCCTTCGCCTGGACCGCAGCCAAGGACACGGCCACCTGCTTCAAGTCGGACGTTCAGGCGGGACGTTCAGGCGTTTAGGGTTTAGGGTTTAGGGTTTAGGGTTTAGGGTTCAGGAGGCTGCGCATGCACAAAGCCCTGTCTACTCGGAGGTTCATGGGTAGGGGTTTAGGATTTAGGGTTTAGTTTTGCTTTTGGTTTAGGGTTTAGGAGCACGCGCCTCCCTCTCAAGGGTCTGGTTGGCAAAAGCAGCTCCTGTGCAGCACTGGAACGGCGCCAGGAAAGCCTATGCTGCTACGCAAACCACTGCAGCAATCTGCAGTAGATTGCTTGCATGACCAAGCACGGACCGCCGCAAAATCTATAAATGCATCTTTAACAACCTACGACCAACCCTTGGCAACAAAAACTAATGTGCGCACCCTAAACCCTAAACCCTAAACCCTAAACCCTCTACCCTCTAAACCCTAAACCCTAAACATCCCAAACCGTGCACTGCCCTTTGCGTGGGTAACGGGCGCTCTTCGGCCAATTTGAAAATGAGCCCAGCCGGGAGCCCTGCAGGCAACCCTAGGGCTCTTAGGGCTTAGGGTTTTTAGGGGTTTAGGCTTTAGGGTTTAAGGGGTTCAGGGTTTAGGGTTTAGGGTTTAGGGTTTAGGGGTTTAGGGTTTAGGGTTTAGGGTTTAGGGTTTAGGGTTTCGGGTTTCGGGTTTAGGGTTTAGGGTTTAGGGTTTAGGGTTTAGGGTTGAGGTTTCGGGTGTAGGGTTTCGGGTTATAGGGTTTTGGGTTTAGGGCTTAGGGTCTATGGTTGGGCTTAGGCCTTAGGGGTTGAAGGGCACACGGCTTGAGGGCTTGTTGTGGGTTCGTGGCTCCGCGGTTTCAAGGGTTCTGGGCCCTTCAACTCCTTAACCCTAAACCCTAAACACTAAACCCTAAACCCTGAACCCTAAACCCTTAACCCTCACCAAGAATGCCAGGAGGCTCCGGACTCGACCCAAGCCAAGGTGAGCAGAATCATGGGCTTCAAGGCTGTCTAGGGTTTGGGGCTTGATTTAGGGCTTAGGGTTTAGGGCTTTGGGCTTTGGGGTTTAGGGTTTGGGGTTTGGGGATTAGCATCATCCTTGCTGGTGCCTGATCTGCGCACTCCTTCTGCCCACCGCGGCATAAGGTGCATAGATGGCTCCCCGATGGCATGACAGCACGGTTTCCGTGTCTGTCAGGCCCGGACAAGGCGAGAGGATTTGCAGTGAGCCGGCGATCACCCAGAAGGAGTCTGGAGCTTAAACCCGAAATCCTAAATCCTGAACCCTAAGCCCTCAATCCTCAACCCTAAACCCTAAACCCTAAACCCTAAATCCTGAACCCTAAACCCTAAACCCGATTCGATTGATTTCCCTCATCCTTCTGAGAGCCACTGGCCGGTACAGACCTGTGCCTGGAATCTTTTCCGACAGAGTCACGCTGTGGGATGCCGATGTGTGGGTCGCTCCTCAGCAAGCCTGAGGGTTTAGGGTTTAGGGTTTAGGGGGTGCAGGGGTTTTGGGTTTAGGGTTTAGGGTTTAGGGTTTTAGGGTTTAGGGTTTAGGGTTTAGGGTTTAGGGTTTAGGGTTTAGGGTTTAGGGTTTAGGGTTTAGGGTTTAGGGTTTAGGGCTAAGACTCTGAACCCTTAACTTCAGGTACTGTTAGGTTCGCCTTTCGCTGTCTGAGCAACGACCCACGAGCGGCACTGCAGGCATTAACAAAGGAAGCTCGCTTGCA
Source organism: Symbiodinium natans (assembly GCA_905221605.1). NCBI lineage: Eukaryota > Dinophyceae > Suessiales > Symbiodiniaceae > Symbiodinium > Symbiodinium natans. The sequence goes on along the minus strand of CAJNDS010002807.1, from coordinate 243,357 downwards.
AGTGCCATGCTGTTGGGGTTTAAGCTTCAATGATTTCCCCCGTCCTGCTGACAAGGCAAGCGAGCTTCTTCTACGGTGACACAATCCTAAGCCCTAAATGAGGAGATCCATCAGGACAAGAAGAGGATCCCGTCAGAGGCGCGACTCCTAAGTGACAGCATCAGCTTCAAAGCATCACCTAGTTTGGGCGGGGGTCATGTTACATGATGAGCATGTGGATCCGAGGCTAATCACATCACAACGACCTGCCCTGCCGATGTTCGCATTGCAACTGCTGGTCAATGCTAGCCCGTCGGCAGTAACAGTGCAGCAAACGGCAAACTTGGCATTCTTCCAGCCTACTCTTCTGAACCCTGGTTTCAATCCCGCAAATATGCGGTGGCTTTGTTGATGTCACTGAGGCACAAGAAGCTGGGGCCATTGCCAGAGTCTCTGGCATTCAAGTTGCTGCATCCTTCGAGCATGCTCCAATCGCGAGCTGGGGCTTAGGGCTTCGGAATTTCAAAGCACAGGAATTTCCCCAAATAGGGGGACCCCTTTTATCCACCAAGTAGAATCGAAACCCCCTATAAAGGGACCCCAAGAAGGGCACCCTGTTTTCGGAACCTAAACCCTAAACCCTAAACCCGAAACCCTAAACCCTAAACCCTAAACCCAAACTGTTTTCGGAAACCCTCGTAGAACGACACCTGCCACTACTGCCTCCACTGACGTGGGGCATGGTAAGCTCGGCTGCCCCTGCCCCCCAACCCTCCAACCCCCCTACCCCCCTACCCCCCACCCCCTTTTAGGGTTTAGGGTTTAGGTTTTGGGTTTAGGGTTTAGGGTTTAGGGTCCTGAAACAAGCTGAGCAGTGCGGGCTACGTGGTTCAATAGGGCGGCGGTGATCTGATAGGGCTATAAGATCTCTCTACAGCGCCCTCAGTCCAACGTCCTCACACGAATGAGATAACCTAAACCCCCATATCTACTAATTATAAGGGCATTCTAGGGCTCGTTATCTTGGGGGTTCTTAAGCAAATAATAGTTATACCCCTTGAAGTAAACAACCCCCCATATCTACTACTTATCAGGGCAACATAGGGATTGTTCTCTTTGATTTCTTGTGGGGTTCTTATGCAAATGGTAGTCATACCCCTTGAACCCGCAAAAGGTAAACCCTAAACCCTGAACCCTAAACCGTAAACCCTAAACCCTAAACCCAGAAAAAAAAACCACGAGCAAGCAGCTCTGTTCGGCGCAGCCTTCCGCTTCCAGGAGACGATGTCGGAGACGGCACCCCAGAGGGGATCATCATCTTTCCTTACGTAGGGTTTAGGTTTTAGGGTTTAGGAAAAGTGTAGGATGGTTTGGGGTTTAGGGTTTAGGGTTTAGGGTTTGGGGTTTGGGGTTTAGGGTTTAGGGTTTAGGGTTTAGGGTTTAGGGTTTAGGGTTTAGGGTTTAGGGTTTAGGGTTTAGGGTTTAGGGTTTAGGGTTTAGGGTTTAGGGTTTAGGGTTTAGGGTTTAGGGTTTAGGGTTTAGGGTTTAGGGCAACAAACGTTGGGCCGGGCATACGGTCCCATGGAACTCTAATGCGCACTTCCAACTACAAGTAGCAGAGTACGTCGGAATTGTCCGAAATGGCTCTGGCTCAACATTCGGTGTGGCGGGGGCCTGCCCCCCTTGTTACAAGCCTTGTCGCCGCAGCTTGCTTCATACCAAGCGGAAACTTGTGGCGCAACATCCCCCAGAAAATGTAAGCTTCAAGTTCCGCATCTTAAACTGACTGCACCAAGCATGCCACTCCCGATCTGGCCTCTAAAGGGCCCCATAACTGCCGTGGAGCAGCTCTGGAGCTCTTGGCTTGTGGACGGCGGCTAGCTTTATCCGATGATTGGGGGAAACAGAGGGGGGGGGGGGGGGGAGTGTATTGCAAATCAAAATCTTTTAGCAACTCCTTCTTTTGTCCAGTAAGAAGAAACAGTAACATGGATCCAGACGGGTGGGGGCGGCTTGCAACCTCGGTCATCTGAGCTTGCGGCACAGAGTGCGAGGGCAGTGGCTCCTCTTTCCTTTGAGGCTGTTGGACCCGCCTAGCCCTACTTTCTTAACCCTAAACCCTAAACCCTAAACCCTAAACCCCAAACCCCAAACCCTACTTCGACTGATGCTTGCTGATCTTTCTTGGCATCACCAGGCAACATCGACTCATGGCACCCCCTCTTCTGCCATCCGAAGCAGCATTGGGACCACAATCCCTATAAACCCTAAACCCTAAACCCTAAACCAATCCCGCAGTACAAACCCAGATCTTCCAAAACCCTTGAATTAAGGACTACAGTATACCCTGATTCATAACAGTGAGTATAAAATTAGGGCATTTTCCTTAATTAATATACCCTGATTCACAATAGTGATCCTTAGTAAAAAAAAAATTAGGGCCTATTCCTTAATTCAGGGGTCTTGGAAGATCTGGGAAGCCATGATCTAGTTCATGGTTGGGATCGTAGTAAAAAGAATTAAATTAATATTCCTTATTGGGTTTAAGTATCCTCAAGAATGAAAAAAACATGTTATCCAACTATGACCAAGTGATGAAAGGCCAGGCCACTCGTCGTCAGAGCCGAAAAGCTCCTTCGAGAGCAGGGCAGCGGCCACCGAGCGGCGCTTGCCGCCTGGCCAGCATCGCGCTCCCAGGCGGTCGCTGCTACCAATGCCGTTTAGGTTTAGGGTTAAGGGTTTAGGGTTTAGGGTTTAGGGTTTAACCCACATACCCCCGCCCCCCCGCCCCCCACCCCCAGTGCGACCCTGAGCTACAAACCCAACCCCAAACCCCAATTCCTACCTGGAGCAACCTTGCTCTTCAAGCTAAACGTCCTTTCGACCCCAAAAAAATAGGCAAGTGCCCCCCTAAACCCTACCCTGAACCCTAAACCCTAAACCCTAAACCCTAAACCCTAAACCCTAAACCCTAAACCCTAAACCCTAAACCCTAAACCCTCCCGCCATCTTTCAAGGGAAGCCCTCGACATCCAGGCCTGGCACCGAGCCGGGTCTCCTGCCAAGTTGGTGGGCGGTGTAGGGTTCAAAGGGTCGTGAAGGGCTTCACAGGGTGGTAGCCCATGGCTCTTGGGGTTAGGAAAGCACAGGTGGCCCCAAGCCCTAAACCCTAAACCCCAAACCCTAAACCCTAAACCCCAAATCCTAAACCCCAAACCCTAAACCCCCTATCAGCGCGACGCCCTCAACCCGAAGGGGTGGGAGATCCTCTGCAGGAGCGCTTGGAGTGCCCTCTCGTCGCCCTCTGATCCGCCTGCTGGCGCATTAGGGTTTAGGGTTTAGGGTTTGGGGTTTAGGGTTTGGGGCTTAGGGTTTGGGGCTTAGGGTGTGGGCTTTCCGGTTTAGGGTTTAGGGTGTGGGATGCCCGATCTCCCGAAGGGGCTGCTGCGCGCTATGGCCTTGTAGGGATGCTTCCGCCGGCCTGCCAGAGGCGGTCGGAGAGCAACAGATGCCGATGCACGAACACATACATTGCCCGAAGAGTAAACTATACCTTCAACCATATTATTAGGATCCCTACTATAAACTCAGGGTAGTCTACTGTTTGCTTGAGAAGCCCAAAAAAAAGAAAACACATTCTTCCCGATAAGGGCAATATAGAGATTATTACTCTGTATGTTTTAGGGGGTTCTTGAGGAAATGGCAGTAGTGGGCTCTTTGGGAATGTCTGCCAAAGATCAAGAGGTCGCAGCGCACCTGTCGCCAGGTGTGATGCTGGCGCCCGGCGGCGTCCTCCACATGGGAGTTTATGGTTTAGGGTTTCGGGTTTAGGGTTTAGGGTTTGGGGTTTAGGGTTTAGGCGTAGGGTTTAGAGTTTAGGGATTCTTGGGGGGGTTCCCCACCCCTGAGGCGCCCAAAAATCACCATCATCCCTTTTTCGGGAAGCCCAGGGGTACCGCCAACTGGGGAAAACCCCCGCAGCATGCAGCCAGTGCAGACCATGGGGTAGTTCTCTGGATGAGGGTCCCCTTTTCAGGGGTCCTTATTCTGAGAGTGCTGTACTATATAATTCAGCGAAACCCCAAGCCCGACACCCTAAACCTTAAGCCCTAAACCCTAAACCCCAAAAACCCTAAACCCCAAAAACCCTAAACCCCCTAAACCCTAAACCCCCTAAACCCTAAACCCTAAACCCTCAACCCTAAACCCTAACCCCCAAAAAAGGGGCCCGAACATAGAGCACCACCCAAGGGGCCCCTGAAGGCATCTTCCCGGGCCCGGGGCTCTCCTGAAGCGCTCCTCGCTGGCCTGCGATGAGAGGGTTTAGGGTTTAGGGTTTTAGGGTTTTGGGGTTTTGGGGTTTTGGGGTTTTGGGGTTTTGGGGTTTTGGGGTTTTGGGGTTTTGGGGTTTTGGGGTTGTGGGGTTGTGGGGTTGTGGGGTTGTGGGGTTGTGGGGTTTTGGGGTTTTGGGGTTTTGGGGTTTTGGGGTTTTGGGGTTTTGGGGTTTTGGGGTTTTGGGGTTTTGGGGTTTTGGGGTTTTGGGGTTTTGGGGTTTTGGGGTTTTGGGGTTTTGGGGTTTTGGGGTTTTGGGCTGTTGGGCTGTTGGGCTGTTGGGCTGTTGGGCTGTTGGGCTGTTGGGCTGTTGGGCTCAGGGCTGCCAGAACTACAAGTGCGAAGACTCTTGGCTGCTGGGCTGCTGAACACTTCACGAAAGTTAGCATCAAGACGGAGTGAATCTTGTACACGAATCTGTACAGTATCTATGTATCATGATAACTTACTTTAAGTCCCTCAGCCCTGAACCCTAAACACTAAAGTTGCGCCATCCTGATCTAGGTAGGTTGCTTATGATTTCTCAACAGCACCCCGGTTTAGGGTGTTAGAGCTTAGGGTTTAGGGTTCAGGGTTTAGGGTTTAGGGTTTAGTGTTTAGGGTTTAGGGCTTAGGGTTTAGAGTTTAGGGCTTAGGGTTTAGGGACCCGCCCGCAGGGCAACGAATGGCATCGCCTGGCCTTCAGCTCACGCTTCTGCGTCTCCATCCAGTCGTTGACCTCCTTGGCTGCAACCTGGAAGAAGGCATGTGAAGTAGGGTATATATTTCTTGTACCCCCAAAAGGACACCCTATATATACACTCACCAATATTCAAAAGGAACCTTATATACACTCACCAAAGACAGTAATATAAACCCTGCTTCATGTCACTTGGGACGTAGGGTTATAAGGTTACATGAGCCTAGGGTCTAGCATCTAGGATCTTAATTTGGTTAATGTATTCTATCTATTTATTTTTTACTACTATTACTATTATTATTCTTTCTTATTCTCATTATTTTTTTTTTTGGGGGGGGGGGGGTAGTTCTCTAAATTCCGTGTCCCTCTTGGGGTCCGTGTTCTAACCGTGCCGTGCCATATTATGGGGGACCCCAACCCGAACCCTAATTTCTAATTACCTAAGCCCTTCTTGAGGCCCACAACCCGAAACCCGAAACCCCAAATACCAACTACCTTAAGCCCTGAATGTCTTGAGCCCCTCAAAACAACCGACCCCTCAAAGAGTCCCCCAAATAGTCGGATTCCCATAAAACAAGGACCCACATCCCAAAACCCCAAACATCCCTAAACCCTAAACCCCTAATTACCTTAAGCCCTGGATTTCTTGAGGCCCCTCAAAACACCCTAAAGCCTAAACCCTAAACCCTAAACCCCAAACCCCAGACCCCAAACCCCAAACCCCAAACCCCAAACCCCAAACCCTAAACCCTAAACCCTAAACCCTAAACCCTAAACCCTAAACCCAAAACCCTAAACCCTAAACCCCACCCCACAAGCCCCGAGGCCGGAGCCTGGCGGCTGCGCCGCGCCTCACGGAGTTCCTGCAACGTGGAGGTCCGGTCCTGGTGCCCCTAAACCCTAAACCCTAAACCCTAAACCCTAAACCCCAAACCCTAAACCCTAAACCCTGAACCCTAAACCCTAAACCCCAACCCCTAAACCCTAAACCCTAAACCCCAAACCCTAAACCCTAAACCCTAAACCCTAAACCCCAAACCCTAAACCCTAAACCCCAAACCCTAAACCCTGTAAACCTGGAGGCGTTCGGCAGGGCTTCAGGGCGTTGAGATTGTTTAGGGCTTCAGGGCTTTTGGGGGGTTTAGGTTTTGGGTTTAGGGCTTCAGGATTTGGGGGTGTTTAAGTTTTAGAACGTCTTCGGGTTTGAGGGTTGTAGCGTTCAGTTGTGAACAGGACGCGGGTCTGCGAGCTTGGATCTCCAAGGGTTTAGGGTTTAGGGTTCAGGGTTTAGGGTTTAGGGTTTAGGGTTAAGGTAACCACCGCAGAGGGGTGCACGGGAGAGTGGACAGTTGCCGTCACCTCGGCAAAAAGAGAAAGTGGGTAGCAAGCTAGGGTTGAGGCTTGCATTGCATCTCGGCGTACCCTGCGTGTGTTCGTGAATTCTTTCAGAGGATTGGGCGTTTACTGGTAGCTTGCTGCTGCCTGGGCTGCGGACATCTGGGTGGTTTCAGACCCTAAACCCTAAACCCTAAACCCTAAACCCTAAACCCTAAACCCTAAACCTTTCAGACCCATGAGTTGCTTCCAAACATGTGCTGAATGCATGTTCCCGCTGTCCAGCACTAGAGGTTCTCGCACACTCGCAATACATTGCCTGACGAACCCTAAACCCTAAACCCTAAACCCTAAACCCTAAACGGGCGCATGTCCTCCTCGGTGCTTCTGCGTCGCTCGGCTGGTTCCCTGAAACAGACTGAGGGCGAGAGACCGATGTCGGGATTAGGGTTTAGGGCAGACCAATAATTATGGCATGATCGCCTCAATCGCATGATTGTGAGGTTCTTATGCACTCCCACCCTTGGCACTGCTCGTACTTTGTTGGTGGTCTGTGCTGGTACCTTGCTGAACAGCCTCGGGAGCAAGTGGGAACTGCGGTTGTATGGCTGCATGGCCGCATATCAAGAAGACTTTTTGGGTCAGGGGTTGTCGAAGCATTCGCTTCCATCAAGGAGATCACAAGCGTGCCCATGCAAAGCTGCATGGCCAGTTCTCTAGACTTTGGTCCTTTTGCAAAAGGGGAACCTTACAAGCCTTAAAATGTAAGAATAGAAACGCGCACAGACGGGGCCTCGCCAGGGAGTGGATGCCAGGAGGGAGTCACGCCCCAAGTTTTGTAAGAGATCCAACTCCAACCGCGGAAGGAAGCTATCTATATCACATGGCTTCGGACTTTTCCTAAGGGTCCATGCAGCCATATAGTATATATTTGGGCCCTAAAGCTACTATATGGGGACCCCTTTAAGGCCCAAGTATATTATGTAGGTACATGGACGCTTTGGGTTTGTTGAATGCGGATCCCGGTAGCCCCGACTATCCGTCAGCAGATCACCTGCCTGGGATCTGGCTCGGCATCGTAGCCTGCATCCTCCGGAGAAGGGTACCTGTGCACAGCGGAGCCACTTGCTTAGAACTTAAACCCGAAACCCGAAACCCTGAACCCTGAACCCTAAGCTCTCAACCCTCAAGCTCCATTAGGCTCTGAGCAACAGGCCTGGACCTCTGCCAGGCAAGAAGGTCAATGTTGGCCTGGCCGAACCGTTCTTGTTCTTCTTCTTATGCTTCTTCTTCTTCTTCTTCTTCTTCTTCTTCTTCTTCTTCTTCTTCTTCTTCTTCTGTTGGTTCTTCCTTTGCTCTCTCCCTCTCTCTCACTCGCTCTCTCTCTCTCTCTCTCTGTGTCTCTGAGCCTCTCTCTCGCTCGCTCGCTCTGTCGCTCTCTATCGCGTGCGCAACTGCAGCGCAGTGCTCCTGCGCGGCTCCGGTGTCGAAGTGCTCCGACCCCTCAACGCCCTCCGAGGCATTCTCCTCCTGCACAGCACGCCCTACGACTATACTCCCCTTAGAACCTCAATAAAAACAGTATGTTTAATATCCTCTTGGGTTTTATATAAACAAAAAAACCAAGGGGGATATAGACGTGTCATCCCATGCGACATGATGCCGAGCCCACTGCACACGCCGAGGCAGAAGAGTGCGAGGCTTGGCTGCTCAGCTCAACTCAGCTTGCGGCCTCAGCCTCAAGCTCGGCCTCCTCTCCAGTCTTCACCTTCTGGCCGCAAGGCATCGTCGAGTTCCGAGAACCACCACGAGAACTTCGACGAACTTCTGGGGGGCTCCTATATATATATATATATAACCTTTAAGGGATTATATAGGGTATTAGGGCCCCTATATATACCCTTTAAAGGATGCTATAGTTCTATAGGGCACCTCACTCCTTCCCTCAGGGAACCGGGCTCCTATTTTTACCCTTTAAGGGATTATATAGGGTATTAGGGCCCTTATATATATATATACCCTTTAAAGGATTATATATATATATATATAGGGTATTTGGGCCCCTATATATACCCTTTAAAGGATTCTATAGTTCTATAGGATACCTCACTCCTTCCCGAAGGGAACCCACGAGCTGAGGCGCACGCGACACGCCCCTCTTTGGCGCGGTAGGACGAGTGAAGCCTCGGCCACCCCCAGAGGCTCCAGCTTGGCCTTTTGGGGTTTAGGGTTTAGGGTTTAGGGTTTAGGGTTTAGGGTTTAGAGTTTAGGGTTTAGGGTTTAGGGTTTAGGGTTTAGGGGTACTTATTAACCAATTATAACTGTATACCAGTACACTTATAAGTACAGTTATAAGTACAGCTATAGTTGGTTAATAAGTACCAGGAACCTCCAAGTAGAGGGGCAAGGGAGGCTTTGGGGCTAAGACCTCATGTGGCTTCTACTTCTCATATTCTTTGGGATGTTCGCCCTTATACTAACAGTCCTTAAAATAGGGATTCTACTAGGGAGTACTATAATCCCCATTAAGGACTGTTAGTGGGGAACATCCCAACGTCCCTAAACCCTAAACCCAACCCTAAACCCTAAACCCTAAACCCTAGACCCTAGACCCTAGACCCTAAACCCTAAACCCTAAACCCTAAACCCTAAACCCTAAACCCTAAACCCTAAACCCTAAACCCCAGGACTTTGTTGCTCCGCCGAGGGTCATCTTGAAGACGTCGGGGTTCGGAGCAGCTCTGCAGTGGATGCTCTCGGCCTGGCATGGAGGCACTGCCGCAAACTTCCGCTGGGTTTAGGGTTTAGGGTTTAGGGTTTAGGGTTTCAGGGTTTCAGGGTTTCAGGGTTTAGGGTTTAGGGTTTAGGGTTTAGGGTTTAGGGTTTAGGGTTTAGGGTTTAGGGTGTAGGGTGTAGGGTGTAGGGTTTTTTGCGTTCAGGGCTTTGGCCCTCCAATGCCCTTAAGCCCCAAGGCCCCTGCAGCCTCTTTCCGCGGGTGTATGCTCTCATGATGCCCAGGTCTTAAACTTAAAACTCTAAAACCCTAAACCCTAAACCCTAAACCCTAAACCCTAAATGTCACAGCTTCCGAGCGCCTTCAGCTTGTGTTCTTCCTCCATCTCCTTCATCCGACGCCGCTCGGCCAGAGCCTCATCCCTGAACAGGACGTGGATGGGCCGCCGAAGCTGAATGAGCGAGCAACGAAGTGGGAATCGAGCAGCAGGCCTTTTCTATCGGCAGCCGTGTCAAACGTAAACTTTGAGCAGTCTAAGTCTATGCACACCCAACTGCGGAAGCCGATTTCCAAACCCAAGCACGCACACTTCGCACCTCTGCAAGCCATCCTAAGCAAAGCATGCCGTCTCGGGTTTGAGGAGTTACCGCACCTGTGTGGGCTCTTGAGCTTAGGGTTTAGTGTTTGGGCATTAATGGCCATTTTCACTGCGGGCCATTCTGACTCCGCCATATCCAGCTCGCGCAAATCTGCCCAAATTGCTTGCAATCATCCAACCAAGGGAAGTTGAAAGACGGCCAGGAACTCCTGCGTCCTACACCCTACACCCTGGTCTTGAAATGGGCACTTCCCAAAACAGGGGTACTTTCTTTTCCGCCCCAAATGGAAATAGAATCCCCTTGAAGGCTACCCCAACAAGGGTACCCCGATTTTTTCGGAAAGCCCCTAATTGCGCCACAGCTTCGAGATGCAAGCGAAAGAAGGTCTCCGGCCGCACCTGCAGCTCATTCACATGCGGGGGTTTTCGAAAATAGGGGTACCTTTTTGGGGGTCCCTATAATCAGGAGCATACTCTTTTGGGGGCATGTTAAGGGTACCCCCATTTTGGGAAATAAATATTCACATGCCAACTGGCTGAGGGTTTAGCGTTTTGGGGTTTATGGGCTGCAGAGTGCTCCATGGCAAAGGCGCGTGGGGGCTTGATGATTGCGGGCCCCTTTTCGGTAGCCTATACGGGGGTTTACGAAAACAGGGGACCCCCAACATAGATCCCAAATAGTAGGATTCCCTGTTGTAATATTTCGGAAACCCCATATGAAAAATCACCGCACTGGAGGTCCAAAAAGTGCCCCAGCCAGCGTTTAGGACAAAATCCAGTGATGAGGTCTCAGGACGGCACCAAACCCTAAACACAAAGCCTTCAGGATTCCTAAATCCAAAACCCTAAGCCCCTAAATCTCCGAGCTAACAGTCCTTCATAGGGAATATAATAGGGGGGCACTATAATCCCTATTAAGGACTGCGAGTATAGGGGGAACATCCCAGCCTAAAACCCTCAACCCCAAACACCGTAAAAGCCCTCAACGCCTTAAACACCCTACAACACAAAAGACACACAACTCCCCTGAAAGTCCCAAAACCCCGAAACACCCTTAATAACCCTAAAAACCCTAAACTTGCCCTAAACACCCACTCAACCACCAAACGAAACTTCGAAAACCGGAAAAATACCACTTTGCTATCAGGAGGCCTTGCCCTTGCCGCGGCGCCGGTCCGCCAGCTGCCGAACCTCCTCCTCGGCAGCCTGGTCCAAGGGGCTCTTTTGCGATTCCTTTGGCTTTGAGAGGCGGGGGCGTGAGGGTTCCTTTTGTTTAGGGTTTAGGGTTTAGGGTTTAGGGTTTAGGGTTTAGGGTTTAGGGTTTAGGGTTTAGGGTTTAGGGTTTAGGGTTTCGGGTTTAGGGTTGTAAGGGGATTAGGGGCTTTTGCCACTCTTTTTGCTTTGGCAGGCGGGCTTGAGGGTTCCTTTTTTGGTAAGGAGTGTAGGGGGGGTGATAAGTGTGTAGGGGGCGTGTTAGGGCCTCAAGGGGGTGATGTTACGGTTTTTTGTATGGGGGGCTTTAGGTTTCAGGCCTTGGGAGGGCTTAAGGAAGGGCTTTAGGGATGTACGGCTTCAAGGGTCTTAGGGCTTAAGGAGTTCGAGTGCTTTCGCGTGTTCGCGATCGAGATTTTAAGGGTTCGGGGCTTAAGGGTTCTGGTTTCTTGGCTCTTAGGGTTTAAGGGCTTGGGGCTTAGGGTTGTGGATCCTAGCCCCCAAAGCACCCTAAAACCGCGCATGTAGTGCCTGGCAGTCGCAGCGATCCAGCTAGTCGCTCGGCCCTAGCTCCCTACACCCCAAACCCAAAACTTTAAACCCTAAACCCCAAACCCCTCAAGGCATGCACCCTGTAAAAACCCTGAAAACCCTAAACCCTATACCTAAACCCTAAACCCTAAACCCTAAACCCTGAACCCTGAAAACCCAAAAAAACCCTATGGACCCGAAACCCTGCGCCTTTCGAGCTACCTCGCGCTTCTCCATTGCCTTGCAGGGCAGGCCGGGGCGGGCGGTTTGGGTTTGAGGGTTCCGGGTTGGGTTTAGGGTTTAGGGTTTAGGGTTTAGGGTTTGGGGTTTGGGGTTTGGGGTTTGGGGTTTGGGGTTTGGGGTTTGGGGTTTGGGGTTTGGGGTTTGGGGTTTGGGGTTTAGGGTTTAGGGATGTTCCCCTTATACGAACAATCCGTAATATGGATTGTAGTACCGCCTATTCAGGAGTGTTAGTATAAGGGGAACATCCCAAGTTAGGGTTTAGTGTCAAGCCGGTGAAGGCCATTGTTGGGGGCGCACACAGGCTTTCGTGAGAAAGACAGAGAAAGTGTGGGGCTTGGGTTTAGGGCTTAGGGCTTCGGGTTTCAAGTTTAAGGTTTGGGGCTTCGGGCTTTTTGTGTCCAGGGGTGCAGGGTTTAGGGGCTTAGGGCTTAAGGATTCAGTGTACGGTCGCCTGTCTAAGTTGTAGTCATTTTCTCGGGGTGCCTCTTATGGTGCGGACCCTTGTGTTCAGGGCCCTATTTAAAGAACACTGCCTCTACAAGGCTCTTGGGGGTTTTGGGGGCAGTCCTCCTTCTGCTTCTCCTGCCCATAGTGGTGCAGCCGCAGCACCTTCGTCGAGTAGCGCATGTTGTGCACAAGTGGGTTTACGATATTTGGGGGGACCTTATTGGGGTCCTTATCATAAGGGGCTCCTACTATTTGAGATCTATGTTAGGGGTCCAAACCATAAGGAACTAGGGAGTACAGGAGGAGACAAAGTAAGCAACTGTTTTGGATGCGTCTGACATGGTGGGGTGCAGGAGGGGGGCGGGGGGAGAGCCGTATGTCTGACTCAACCTTTAGGAAACTGCCCCGCTTCTGAAGCTCAAGCTGATGGCAGGCAATGTGCTACGAGCGCCTAGCAAGTATAGCTATGGGCACTTCTGTCGGGTGCGATCCTCTTCCAGTGGTCCTTATCAAGTTCAAGCCTCCACTGGACCTTGCCCGAAACCCTAAAACCTAAACCCCAAACCTTAAACCGTAAACCCCAAAACCCTAAACCCTAAACCCTAAACCCACAACTCAAAAGGGCGATCCACGACATGTTCCCAGGCCCCTAGGCTTCCCAGCCAGATCGTTCTGGCGCTCCTTGGTAAGCTTGAGCTCCTGGGCTGTCTTATGTGTGGCTTAGGGCTTAGGGCTTAGGGCTTAGGGTTTAGGGTTTAGGGTTTAGGGTTTAGGGTTCAGGGTTCAGGGTTCAGGGTTCAGGGGATCTGGGGCCGTTCTTAAAGGGGGTCCAACATAAATGAAACCCGTCAGGGGATCTAGGTTCAGAATAACCTCCGTGTCTAGCATTCAGTGGCCTGTTCTTCTATACTCGCCTTCGAACCTTAATAAAAATAGTATCTTTAATATCCTCTTGGGTTTTACATAAACGGGAATAAAAAAACAATTCCCAAGGGGGATATAGTCTTGACTTTGCAGCTCGGAGCCGAATACCCACCCTTATCTCAGAAATCTGCTTTGCGTTCCTCCCTGCGTGAAAGACAAAACATGCGCAAGCCCCGACATCCTATCTCCTGCTCAGGCCCTACCAGGGCCTCTAAAAAATTCGTGGGGGTTTCTGTCCTTCTCTTTCTCAACCCCTAAACCCCAAACCCTATGTACCCCTCTAACCTTATAACCCTAAACCCTAAACCCTAAACCCTAAACCCTATATAACCCTAAACCCTAAACCCTAAACCCTAAACCCCAAACCCTATGTAACCCTATAACCTTATAACCCTAAACCCTAAACCCTAAAACCTAAACGTGAACCCACCGGTCCTTGTCCTTCTTCTCCTGAATGGCCCCCAGCCCATCCTCGGCATCCTCCGGCGTCCATGTAGCAGTTCGAAGGGTTTAGGGTTTAGGGTTTAGTAGGGTTTAGGGTTTAGGGTTTAGGGTTTAGGGTTTAGGGTTTAGGGTTTAGGGTTTAGGGTTTAGGGTTTAGGGTTTAGGGTTGACAGACGCAGCACCTTAGGGTTGAGGGTTTTGGGGTCTCGGATTTACGGTCGATACACAACTGTCTGGCCCAGTCAGGGCCTAGCCCGAGGTACGAAGTGTCTCACCTCGGGGCTTCGATGCCCTTACCTTGTCACACCCTGAGTGGGTGTTCGCATGAGCCCCCCGGGGCTACAAAGGGCCTTGCAAGCTTGGGCCCTAGACCCTCACCTAGACCCTAAACCCCGATGATCGCCCCCTGCCCCCCTAGAAGCCCTAACCCCGAAACCCTAAACCCTAAACCCTAAACCCCGAAACCCTAAACCCCAGCTCCTTCTTCTTCCTCATCCGCTCTTTCTTCTGGGCCTGCGAGTAGAGGCGATCCGCTGCCGCCGCTGCCTGCAATGGCCCCGGCAGTTTGTAGACTTGGGGGGCTTTCGGCTTTAGGGTTTAGGGTTTAGGCTTTAGGGCTTAGGGCTTAGGGTTTAGGGTTTAGGGTTTAGGGTTTAGGGTTGGGGGTTGAAGAAAATAGGAAGGGGGGGGGGCCCTAATAGAGTCCCCCGAAATAGTAATAGGATTCCCTTAAAATAGGACCTCAATAAGGGACCCCTAACTATGGAAGCCCTCACTTGCATTGAACTAAACAGGGCGTGGCTTCAGCTTGGGCTGTCACCGCTTAACAGCATGTGGCATGTCGATCCACAACAAACTAATTCTTGCTGAGGTAGGTCTCAGCACATACCCAAAGCTCACCCATCACCCACTGACTTGTACCGCAATGGCGCACCACGTCAGCCCGGCACGCCGCAGTTGAAACGGATTCGACCGTCAGGTGTCGAGGAGTTACCTGGTTGGCTGGGGCAAGCAACATGCAAGGACACCTACTTGAAGTTTCATGGTACTTACTAACCAATTATAACTGTACTTACAACCCTACTTATAATACCCCTAAAGGGCCTTAGAGGGGTTATCCCACTTATAAGTAGGGTTACAAGCCCAGTCATAATTGTTGAGTAAGTACGATGAACCTCCAAGTAATCTAGGTCAGCTCACAAGACCTCATCACGCGGTGCGTTCTCTGATGGTTGCTGGCCCAGTGGCGACAGGAGGGGGCTCCTCCCTTTTGGGTTCGCGGGGCTTCTGCAGCCTCGTCCATACAGGCTCCTGCAGCTTTGCCGACAAGTCCTTGCAGGGAACGGTCTTCCTCTGAAGTCGGGGCTCGCGAAGCTGCCTTGACCCCCAACCGCCTCCATCTGCTACATGAACATTCATGCGCGTGGGGTTTGTGTAGCATACTCAGCACAGGCACACACACATATACACACACCAAACAGGTCATACTCTGGTCGCCTATCGGCTCTATTTCATGGAAGGCAAAGCACCAGCATTAACTAAGCTGGCCTACACGGCACAGAACTTTCACATGAGCGAGACCAGACGCCCTGAAGCAGCAGTTGAAGCCCCTAAACGCTGATGACCCTTTCACCCCTGCATCCGGTCCGGCTTGGCTTTGTGGAGCCACGAAGGAACATCCCTCCTGGGACTGCTTGTTGTTGTGTACTTGGTGGCTGTTCTAAAAGTTGGGACCTGTCACAGGTTACGATTAGGAGTCAGAAGGCCATTATCCGAAAACAAGGTAACAAGGTAAACACTGCATTGGTAAATGCCTACGATCAGAAAACCAGGACCACACAATCAGAAATCGATGTAAGATCAGAAGTAGCCCATCCGTGAAAGCAGCAGTCTACGATGTGCATTGTGGTTGGTAGGAGCGCAAACGCAAATGGGTGGTCCCACTGACAATGTACCCCTAGCAAAGGCTAAGCCCTACCCTCAAAAACGAAACCATAAAACAACCCTAAACCCCAAACCCTAAACACTAAACCCTAAACCCTAAACCCTAAACCCTGAACCCTAAACCCTGACTTGTGCGTTTGTCACGTGCCTCGGCTTTGCGAAGGCAAGCCAGGGGCGGGATGTTCATCGACTTGCGAAAATTACTTTAATGGTGATGAATAGTGGTGAAACTTGCAACCAAAATCTAAGCCATGAGAGTGAAGGAATGATAAGAGTGCTAAGGCTGACAATATTGGTAATAGCAGTACAGGTGACATCAACCATCTATCACAGAGACGACAATATAAACGATGCGTAGCAATCATCACCGCAATCCGAATACTACGCATAGTTGCAGAGAACTAGCTATCCTGAAAAAAGGCTTGTAATAGTTCTAGCAATAAACGTAGCAACAACAACGACAGCGACCATAGCCATTACAATGATAACTTGGGATGTTCCCCCCGTATACTAACAACCCTTCATCGGGATTATCATGGGGGGGTACGATGCTGTTAGTAGAAGGGGGAACATCCTAAATGATTACGATGACAGGTCAGCAGACCCGCCCTTCAAGAACACAAATCAAGCACTTGAAGTGCCCACACTCTAAACCCTAAACCCTAAACCCATGACGGTGATAAAGGCAAAGAAAGGAAATGGTGAAAAGATACACAAAACCCTAAACCCCAAACCCTAAACCCTAAACCTCCGTTCAGTTTAGTATTTAAACCCTATAATAGTCTTTGTGGGCAATGGTCATTTCTTCGTGGGCAATGGTCATTTTTCGTGGTGCATAAACCCTAAACCCTAAACCCTAAACTCCCACCGAGGCTCCTGGGCTCACGGGGCTTCCCAAAGTGCTCGGCAGCCTCGCGCTCCTTGGAGACCGGATTTGCGTCGTGAACTTACAAAAGCCAACTAAACCCTAAACCCTAAAAGCAAAAAAAAAAACAAACAAACACACAAACAAACAAACAAACAAGAAGGAACAGCCCTATTTTTGGGGAAACCCCCAGATCCCCATTCAGGACTGTTAGTATAAGGGGGAACATCCCTAAACCCTAAACCCTAAACCCTGAACCCTCATCACGCCAAAGTTCGAGTCTTTTGCGCTTCTCCTCAAGCTGGGCCTTGTGGGCCAGGCCTTGTCGGTAAAGGCGCTGGAAGTGTTCCTGAGCTGGGTTTGGGGTTTGGGGTTTAGGGTTTAGGGTTTACGGTTTGGGGTTTGGGGTTTAGGGTTTAGGGGTTTAGGGCTTAGGGCATAGGGCTTAGAGTTTAGGGTTTATATAGGGTTTAGGGTATAGGGTCTAGAGCTTTTATAGAGGGCTCTGTGTTAGAGCTTTTATAGAGGGCTCTGTGTTGAAGAAGGGGGGGGGGGGGGGGGGGGGGGGCGGGGTGGCAAACAGGGGTGTAGGGTTTAGGGCCGTTTAGGGTCTAGGGTTTAGGGTTTAGGGTTCAGGGTTCAGGGTTCAGGGCTTAGGGTTTAGCGTTTAGCCCAAACAGCCTCTCAAAGCCAGTGTAGAGCCCAAGCTGCAGTGTTCCCACTCTGTGCGGTGGAAAGGTTGGGATCGGGCTTCTTGAAGAGGCCCTCCTTCTCGTGCTTCTCCTCACGGCTCAAGTGCTCTACACTCCACACCCCTAAACCCTAAACCCTAAACTCCATACCCTAAACCCTAAACCCGAAACCCTAAACCCTAAACCCGAAACCCTAAACCCTAAACCCCGGTCCTGCTTTCTCTTGTGAAAGTCTTTGGCCTGTCAATCCGGATTCGGCGGATGCATCCACATGAGAACGCAGCCCCGGCCTCCCGATAGAGTCGGACGAAGAGGTCCTCCCTGGTCCACCTGGTCCCTTCTTCGTCCTTTGGCTCCTCGAAACACCAAAGCGCCACTCAACGGACTCAAGGAGGAACCCTTATGAGGGACGTTAACAGGTTATTCAGAGGCTATTTCGGGGCTACTTAGGTATTTAGGGACTATATAAGGTACAGTATATATAGTCGTTCTATTGGAAAATAAGATTAAGGGTCCCTTCTAAGGGGCCCCTCCTTATACCCCAAGCCACTCTGCACTGTGTTTGGGGCTCAGGGCCCTTTTGCAAGATTCCAGCTGAGGGTGTCGCGAAGCTTTGCAAAGACTGCTGGAGAGTCCCTAAACCCGTAGGGTTTAGGGTTTAGGGTTTAGGGTTTAGGGTTTAGGGTTTAGGGTTTAGGGTTTAGGGTTAGGGTTTAGGGTTTAGGGTTTAGGGTTTAGGGTTTAGGGTTTCGGGTTTAGGGTTTCGGGTTTAGGGTTTGGAGTTTGGGGTTTAGGGTTTAGGGTTTAGGGTTTAGGGCCTATAAACCCTAAACCAGACCTCCAATGCTCGGATGGCATGGCCTGGTTCTTTGCCAGGGGCTGCGAAGCACTTCGCGGAGTGCGTGGGGTCCTCCACTCGGGGCGGGGGGTTTAGGGTTTAGGGTTTAGGGTTTCGGGTTTAGGGTTTAGGGTTTAGGGTTTCGGGTTTCGGGTTTCGGGTTTCGGGTTTAGGGTTTTGGGTTTAGGGTGTAGGGTCTGGGGTTTAGGGCTTGGGGTTCAGGGTTCCAAGTATGGGCCCTTAATTGGGCCCCTTGTATTCCATACACTCTATATGTTGAGAGCCCATACTTCGGATCCCTATACACAAGGGAAAGGGAACCATCCCAAAGGGCCCAGGGGTCCAACCTTGTAGGGTCTAGGGTTGGTTGGCGGGGTTTATACGGTTTACTTTTGGGTTTAGGGTTTAAGGTTTAGGGCTTAGGGATTAGGGTACCTTACAGGGTTTAGGGGCTTAGCCTTTTGGATCGTGACCAACCCGAAAGGAAAAGCCGAAGATCAAGCTGCCCAAGCATGAGCGCAGCGTCCTCGGACTTGTCTCGCCGGGCTGGGCAATCCACGGGCCGGGCAGATCACCAGCTGACACAGGCCACAATCAAGGGCTTTGAGAGATTTTGAGAGCAGGGTTTAGGGTTTTTAGGGTTGACTTTTAAGGGTTTGGGGCTACTTAGGGTTGCTTTTGAGAGGGTAAGGTTTTACGGCGCTTTTTGAGGGTTTTCGGGTTTTAGGGTTTGGGGCTCTGGCGGGGCAAGGGTTTCGGGTGTAGATTTCCGGGTTGAGCGTTCAGTGCTTGGCTGAGGGCAGGTCTCTTTATGGTAGCTGGACAGGGTTTAGGGCTTAGGGCTTAGGGTTTAGGGTATAGGGCTTAGCGTGGACAGCAGGGATGTAGCTTGCAGCGGGACCTTCTGGTGATGCGAGCGCACCCGGCATCTGGAAATCCAGCCTGCGTGCGCTAGAACCGTTGCCCCAGCAGCTTCGGGTCTGGAGTCTTAAGGAGGTTCAGGGTTGGAGGAAGTTTCGGGTTTAGGGGGTTTAGGGGGTATAGGGGGTTTAGGGGGTTTAGGAGCTTAGGGTCGAGGGTTTAGGGTTTAAGGTTCAGGGTTTAGGTTTTAGGGTTTGGGGTTTAGGGTTTGGGGTTTAGGGTTTAGGGTTTAGGGCATGACCGGCTCACATGCTGTGGCCCTGGCTCAGACTGCTCGACCGCGAGCATCCTCGGGTCAGGCAGGCAGGGTCCTGGACCTTGCTCAACCTAAAACCCTAAACCCCAAACCCTAAACCCCAAACCCTCAACCCTGAAATCTAATTGGCCTAGACAAACCTACGCACTGGCTTCATGGCAGCTTGAAACCCTGCGCGACCTTGCCACGGCTCGCGGGGGGGAAGGGGGGGGGGGGGGGGATGGTGCTAAGCCTAAGTGCGGTTTTGGGGCTTTCGTGTTTAGGGTTTAGGGTTTAGGTTTAGGGTCCAAGCCCAAACCTTAAGCACCTGAACCACTTTGGGGACAGAACCACTTTGGGGACAGGGCAAAAGACCCTAGGAGCCCCTTACCCCCTCAGGGTCTCTGCGCTAAAATGTAACAGGGATGCCTCTCATGACTTAAGCTCAATATTCCTTCATGAAGGGGGATATGGATGCCCATTATGATTTGAGGGTATATGGTCAGTTCTCAAATTCTGCTCCCTTTTTGGGCTGCCCTAAATAGGTCAGTTCTCAAATTCTGCTCCCTTTTTGGGCTGCCCTAAATAGGCCTTATATTCAGGACCCCAAAAGGATTTTAGAGAAGTGACCTTCTGAAAGGGCCCTAAACCCTAAACCCTGAACCCTAAACCCTAGACCCTAAACCCTAAACCCCCAAAGCTCCCCAGACCATTTCCGCCAGCGCACCCCGGCTCCACCCGGTTCGCAGCAGCGCGCGGCAGGGACGGGGTCAGCTGCTGGAGCCATCGGAGGTCCTGCCAAGCCCGAAACCCTAAACCCTAAACCCTAAACCCGAAGCCCTAAGCCCTAAATCCTAAACCCGAAAACCTAAGCTCTAAACTAAGCTCTAACCCTGTAAGTTCGAAGGCTGTCCCCCCTAAACATGTCATCGGTCTCTTCCCTCTGCACCAAAGAACCCGCCCCGAAGCCTTGAAGACAATGATCTTGCGGTTAAGGGTTCAAACCCCAAACCCTAAAACCTAGGGTTTAGGGTTTAGGGTTTAGGGTTTAGGGTTTAGGGTTTAGGGTTTAGGGTTTAGGGTTTAGGGTTTAGGGTTTAGGGTTTAGGGTTTCGGGTTTAGGGTTTCGGGTTTCGGGTTTAGGTCCCCAAACCAGAAGAATCAATCCCAAACGCCTGACAAAGAAGAGCGCAGTCCTCGGCACGAACGGATGGCCTGGCTAGGGTATCATGGCAGCAAATCCTCGGCTGGACAGTGACCGCGGTCCTTATGCAGTCCTATGGCAGCTATGACCTTTCTACAAAAGCCAAGCAAACTCTTCGCTGCACCCTACGCAAACACCCTAACCCCCAAACGGAGATCTGAGCTGCCTCTTCTCCAGTAGAGAGCTGTTCTAAGCAAAGGACTCCCCCAAAGAGAGGGCCCAAAAACCCTACACCCTTAAAACCCTTGTCAGCCCTCAAAAACCTCTATAAACCCCCTATAAACCCTTGTAAACCCATTTAAATTTAAACCCTTTAAAGCACTTATAAACCATAGACTTTTCCCGAAACCCTGACCCCCCCCCCCCCCCCCCAAACTAGAAGCGGAGCTTCATTCGGAAGATGTTGTCCGCCTCTCGTGGCTCTAGGAGGCCTTTGGAGAGGGACCGGAAGTCCTGCACAAACGGGTTTAGGGTTTAAGGTTTGGGGTTTAGGGTTTAGGGTTTGGGGTTTGGGGTTTGGGGTTTAGGGTTTAGGCTTTAGGGCTTCGGTACTTTTCAGGGGCCGGGGGGTAGGCAGGTGTAGGGTTTGGGTTTTAGGCCCGTTTGTGGTTTCTGGGCCGTGGGGTTTAGGATTACTATGCCCGGCTCCTCTTTTCGAAGCCGGCGACCGCCACGCAGGCCTGAGCCGTAGGCCCGTCCAATATAGGGGTCGGACTAGTTACTACTAGTATTCCTTTATAACTATACTATGATAGCCCCCAAAACCCTGTTCTAATTACTCAGGCCCCTATGTTGGCCGTCTAAGACCCCTTGTTGGATTCCGAGATGCTCGGGTTTCTTAATGGGGTGTAATTATATAGGTGAATAATTTAATATAGGGGTCGGAATGATTTCGAAGAACCCCCCCAAAAACCCTATTCCAATCATTTAGGGTGTGAGGAGGTCCTCGTCTCACTGAGGTCCGTGCCCCAGTTCTTGGCAGCCTGCTCCACACTGCCGAAGCGCGACGCGAGCGCCGCCGTGAACTTGCCCAGCGCCTGCAGTCCCCACATCAAAGTTTAGGGTTTAGGGTTTAGGGTTTTGGAGTTTAGGGTTTAGGGTTTAGGGTTTTGGGTTTCGGGTTTTGGGTTGAGGGTTGAGGGTTGAGGGTTGAGCCAAACAGCCAGATGAGCAGAATCAACTGAAGCATCAGGCAGTGCCGATGCTGGACAGGCCCTGGCACAACATTCAATATCTGGACATACATACATACATACATACATACATGCATACATAGAACCATGCATACATATATGCGGTACATTATCTTACATTCATTCATTTACTTGTTTTTTATGCATGAAGAAACCTGTCGATGTGTATATACCTTAGTACATTCAATCTACATAACATTTAAATGCACACAAATACTTACATCCACGCATGCATATCTACCGGCGTACCTACACACCTACCTACCTACCCACCTACCTACCTACCTACGCGCACTCTTACATACAATAGTGGAAATGGCGCACAATAGCATACGGCATCATATCGGGCATACCTAACAACATTCACTCACACTCATGAACTTACTCTGCCCATCTTTGGCGCCTCAGCCGTTGGCCAATCCAGCTCACAAATCGTGGCCTGGTCAGACGCGGATTGCTGCGAGGTGCCTAAGGCATAAAACCCAAACACCCGCAGACGCAACACCCTCTTCAAAAAACAGAATCCACCCTAACTAAGCCCTCTTCCCCAAGAAGCTCTAAATTTTGAAGCTTCCAGATCATCCCAGCCTTTCCGGAGCCATCAGCATCAAGCTCGTGCCAGGCATCTCTTATGTTGCCGCGATAGTTCATGCGGCGGCACCTCTCAGGCGGAAAGTGCGCAGAGGGTTCAGCTTGTCGTATAGATCCGGCTTAAGATGAATGCCACGGTAGACCCTGAAGCAGAAGTGCAGATGGGCGAGGAATGGAACAAGACGCCGAATCTTTCACCCTAAACCCTAAACCCTAACCCTAAACCTCAAACCCTAAACCCTGTGCACCCGCCAAGCTGGTTTGGGCTCAGGGTGCCCTTGACGCGAGAGGGGGGGCAATACCCGTGCACCCGCCAGAACCTTAGGGTTTAGGGTTTTCGGGTTTTAGGGTTGCTGGGTTTTGGGGTGTTAGTGTTTAGGGTTTTAGGGTTTTAGGGTCTTAGGGTCTTAGGGTCTTAGGGATGTAGGGTTTTAGGGCTTCAAGGGTTGCTACAGGCAAAAGTACATCGCAACTGAGGGCAAGACGCTTCGCAGAACTCGGCATGCGTCACAAAGCCCGTTCCAGCACCTTCAGATGCAGTAAAAGAGGGACCTTAACAGGGTTTAGGGTTTAGGGTTTAGGGTTCAGGGTTCAGGGTTCACGGTTTACGGTTTAGGGTTTAGGGTTTAGGGTTTAGGGAGGGTTTAGTGTTCAGGGTTTAGGGTTAGTTTAGGCTTTTGGGGGTTGTTGTAGAACAACTATATAGGGGCCATAGGGGCATACTACTTGTAATTATTCCGACCTTCCCAAAATCGGGGTGCCCCCTTTTATACACCAAATAGAATACTAACCTCCTTGTAGAGGGACCCCAAAAAGGGTACCCCCATCTAGTCAGCGACCAGGAAGCAAGAAACCCCCTCGTTCTGCCTCTGCCTTGCAAAAATCGCGCCAAAGAGCCCTTAGGGTTTAAAGGTTTTAAGGGTTTAAAGGGTTTTTAAGGGTTTTAAGGGTTTCAGCCACGGGCAAAGCATGGCTGTTCTTCGCGTGCTAAGCCGCCCGCTGTCCAGAACTCTTCTCCAAGCAGCAGCAAAGGTGCCTGTGGCTGCAAAATCTACCCAAAGGGTTTTAGGGTCTAGGGTAAAAAGCCACATGTATCTTCACCAAGGAATGTATAATCGGGATCCGAATATGACATAAGCCTCGAAGTATTGGTAACTCCTGTCAGCGAATTTTGCACATCCGAACCATGACAATGAACATACAGCCACTTTGCGAAGCAGGAAGCAAACTGCGGTGATTCCACTCAGGATCTCAGTTACCCAGACCGACACACTTTCCCAATCAAGGGATCTATGTCTGTCGTTGTGCCATAACTGACGCTTAGCCCGGCAACCCTAAATCGTAAGAATTCGCGTCGCAACAGTAGTGCTGCAAGATGTCCGACACACCTACTTCGGAGGGCAGTGCTAGACTGCCACAACGAAACAGTGGGGTCCGCGTACAGAGGAGCCTCACACCTACTTTTGACAAAAGAACGAAAACGGAAAGGCGTTGGATCGGTGCCCCAGATGCTGACTAAGCCGTACCAGTCTGAACTCTAGACTCTAAACCCTTAAGCTCAACGTCCTATATTTGACTACAGCACGAAGCTCCACTACGGTCCAGCTCCTTAATTGATCGCGCCAGAGGGATGTTCACGCGCGCGGAAACATGAGGGAATGCCGAAAACACTGCCCCTGCCGAGCGATTCGTACCGCACGGCACACAGCAAACCTCATCAAAAGGTGGGGATTTTTTCAGGGATTCGCTACGCCCTCCACGTGCAGAGGCGCTTAACAGAGCCAATTGCTGTCATGCTTGGCATCGAAAAAGTGCGCAGGTTCGCACCCCAGAAGACCGGCACGTGCTGCACGATACAGACGCAGAGCCTCATGTGTCAGGTTGGTGTTGACCTCATGCCCCTGTATGCACTCACTTACCAAACGTAACTGCCCCCCCCCCCCCACCCACCCCCCCCCCAGAAAACACCGAAAAAAACATGGTTTTCGCTGGACGGAAAAGGCGCCCGTCGGCAGAATCAGGTCATGGACTACTGGCACAAGAACACTGCGCCCACCGGTGCTTTCGGCATGCAAACCACAAAAAACACCGTAAATACCGATGGAAATGGCGGGCGCGTTTGCGCGTGATCATCCCTCTGGAGGGTAAATCCAAAGCCATGAACACACACAAAACTCCGAAACAATAGCCTTGCTAACCCCTGCCAAGCTCTCTCTCTCTCTCTCTCTCTCTCTCTCTCTCTTAAACTTGCAACCCTGAACCCCCAACCCTACTGTAAACCCTAAACCCTAAACCCCAAAAACATCCCTCCACCCCCCCCCCCCCCCCGGCCTTCTCTGCGCAGGAGCTCGGCACGGAACTGTCGAAGCGCGGCCCCAGAGTTCGGCCGCAGCGGCGCTGGCGCGAAAGGGTTTAGGGTTTAGGGTTTAAGGTTTAGGGTTTAGGGTTTAGGGTTTAGGGTTTTGGGGCTTAGGGTTTAGGGTTTAGGGAGGTAGTAGGGAGGGAGGGCAGGAGGAGAGAGAGAGAGAGAGAGAGAAGAGTGAAAGCGAAGGAAAGAGAGGGAAGGGAGTGGGAAAGCGAGAGGAGTAGAGGGGGATGGCGAGGGGTTTAAGCTTAAGACTTGAGGAGCTAGGGTTGTCGGAGCCTCAGATTAGAAAACTGAGCAAAAGTTTGGTACCGGGGCATTCCCCTTGGAAGGCTGCGCGACGAACGCTACGATGATGCTGTTCGCCCAAGCCCTAAACCCTAACCCCTAAACCCTAAACCCTAAAAAAAACCTCTCTTGGACTCTGACCCCTCTCACTCAGAGTATCCGGCTTCCGAGCTTGCTGGCTGGGATCCCCCTCTACCCAGATCCCTGAACCCAAGCCGTAAATGGCTACAGGGTTTGGGGGTTTGAGGTTTAGGGTTTAAGATTTAGGTTTTAGGAGTTAGGGTTTAGGGGAGTTCCCCAAAAATAGGGGAGCCCCGTTAATGTTGACTTCACATTACCGGTTCCCGCTAAAATTATAAAATCCCGGGGCCGGAACACAATAATCTCGCCCCCACAATTATAAAATCACCCTCTTTTTTCTAGTACTACTACTACCTAATACTAAAACTAATAGAAAATCCTACCAGGATTTAGGCGAATAGAATGCAATTGAGGAGGCCTGGCCGAAAAGATTGATCAACAGGAGGGGGGGGGAGGGGGGGGGGAGGGGGGGGAGGGGGGGGAGGGGGGCGGGGAAGGGGGGGGGGCGAGGGGGGGGGGGAGGGGGGGGGGGGAGGGGGGGGGGGGGGAGGGGGGGGGGGGGGGGGGGGGAGGGGGGGGGGGGGAGGGGGGATTTATTAATGCGAAGTCAACATTATACACCCCCGCCCAAAATACTACAACCCTCATGAAAGGAACACCAACAAGGGTACACCCTCATTCTTTGGAAAGTCCCTTGAATCGATGCGTTGGGAGCCCCACCTCGCGCCGAGTTGGGTGCCGAGGCGCTGCGTTTTGGAGACACATGCCGTGGCGAGGGCCTTGGACAGTGACAAGGCAGGTTCACAATTGTGAGGGTCTAGGGTTTTGGGTTTAGGGTTTAGGGTTTACAGAACACAGCAGAACAGCCAACCCGAGTAGGAGATGCTTCTTTGACTGGATTGCTAGAACAAAGCCCTTGGCGTGGTCGCGCGCGAGCTCGTGGCTCCGCCAAACTCCTGCAAAAACGGCCCAGGGCGCAGCTGCTCTACAAGGATGCAGACAGTCCCCTCACAGAGAAGCCCTAAACCCTACCTCCCTACCTCCCTAAACCCTAAACCCTAAACCCTAAAACCCTGAACCCGAATTTGCCTCTCCAAGCCAGGAGAGTGGGGTGGCTGGAGTTGACAGAGACGATGGCATGTTGTACAACTTGGCAGCCTCGGCAGCTGCGCCAACAACCCCCTGGTTCTTAGTAGGGAATGGGGGTTTAGGGTTTAGGGTTTGGGGTTTAGGGTTTAGGGTTTAGTTAAGTTTAGGGTTTAGGGTTTAGGGCTTCGGGCTTCGGGCTTCGGGCTTCGGGCTTAGGGCTTAGGGCTTAGGGCTTAGGGTTTAGGGTTTAGGGTTTAGGGTTTAGGGTTCAGCAGCTCCGGGTCGAGCAATCTCTAGTAGAGCAACTGTTTGGGCTCTCGAAAAAAACCCACCCACCCAGAGAATCCCAAAACATGAAGAAATACAAATACAAAGTTTACATTTTTCATCAGCAAGCCCTGTCCTCCAACCTCACTCTGTCATGGACCCGCAGAGGCCAGAAGAAGAGCCGGGGGGGGGAGGGGCGGGAAAGGGGGGGCGATCTGGAAGGGCCAAGGCCAAGGCCAAGGCCGCGCGCGCGCGGGCCAGGACAAGGCCAGACCCTTGAGTGCCCAACAGGGCCGGTCGATTTGGAAGGGCCAAGGCCCAGGCCAAGGCCGCGCGCGCGTGGGCCAGCACACGGCCAGACCCTTGAGTGCCCAACAGGGCCGGTCGATCTGGACGATTTGCTGCCATTAAGGTTTAAAACAAGACCAAGCAGAGACCCTTGAGTGCCCAACAGGGCCGGTCGATTTGCCGTGGCCAAGGCCAAGGCCAAGGCCGCGCGCGCGTGGGCCAGGACAAGGCCAGACCCTTGAGTGCCCAACAGGGCCGGTCGATCTGGAAGGATTGGCCGGAGGGCCAGTGACCAACAGGGCCGGTCGATTTGCTGACTATAGGGTTTAAATATATATAGGTAAGAGAGGTTTAGGGTTTAGGGTTTAGGGTTTAGGGTTTAGGGTTTAGGGTTTAGGGTTTAGGGTTTAGGGTTTAGGGTTTAGGGTTTAGGGTTTAGGGTTTAGGGTTTAGGGTTTAGGGTTTAGGTTAGGGTTTAGGGTTTAGGGTTTAGGGTTTAGGGTTTAGGGTTTAGGGTTTAGGGTTTAGGGTTTAGGGTTTAGGGTTTAGGGTTTAGGGTTTAGGGTTTAGGGTTTAGGGTTTAGGGTTTAGGGTTTAGGGTTTAGGGTATAGGGTTTAGGGTTTAGGGTTTAGGGTGAGGGAATGAGGGCCATATATATATATATATATATACATGTATATACCCTTTACGGGATGATGTAGGGTACCTCATTCCCTCATTCCCAACGAAGAACCAGCCGGACAAAGCAGTGTGCCAGTCGAATGTTGAGCGGACCATCTATTGGGATGTGTTCCCCCTTATACTAACAGCCCTTAATATCCCCACTAAGGACTGTTAGGGTGAACCATCTAGGTCATCGAAATGGCAAACTTGGCTTGGCGCACAGGCCGGCTAAATGTGCTGCAGCATATGCTGACATGCCTGCCCCTCAGCTCAAAAAGGCCTTGGCAAGAACGTCTAAGGACTGCACCAAGTCTCTGCCTGGGCTCAGTTGCAGCAGCCAACGACTACCGGCTAGTGCTTGTCTCGCTAACCCTAAACCCTAAACCCGAAACCCTAAACCTTAAACTGACTTAAACCCTAAACCCTAAACCCTCCGAGGGCAGGGCGTGGAGATGTCGGAGACGGCCTGAGGCAGGTCAGAAGGACAAACACATGGCCTCTATATACACATATCTGAGCGTAGACATTTTCGAAACATGTATATCGAAATATATTTACAGTTAACTTCTATATACATATATGGATACATATATATATATGTATATATATATACATACATACATACATACATACATACATATATATATATATACATATACAGCAAAAGGGGCACAAAAAAAACACATCAACATAAGGATCCTCCCTTATACCCCAATAGTAGGATCCTTATGTTTCTGTGGTATTTCCGTAACCCCTATAAACCCTAAACCCTAAACCCTAAACCCTACTTTTAACCTCTCTCTCTCTCTCTATATATATATATATAAACCCAATATGCAGCTTGCGAGCCAGGGTTTCATGGCCTCTGCGGCGAGGCATCGATGGAGCCGATGGACCCCGCGCGCGAGGCCTCAACTGCTGCAGCTTAGGGCTTAGGGCTTAGGGCTTGGGGCTTAGGGTTTAGGGTTTAGGGTGTAGGGTTTAGGGTTTAGGGTTCAGGGTTTAGGGTTTAGGGTTTAGGGTTCAGGGTTTAGGGTTTAGGGTTTCGGGTTTAGGGTTTAGGGTTTAGGGTCTAGGAGGGGCCGTGATCCCAAGAGCAGCTCTACCAGAAGAGCTGATACGCTTGAAAGGGCACCCCCGCAAAAGCCCCAAAGCCTAAACCCCCCAAAAGCTCCGCCCTAAACCATCTGAACCCCTAATCCCTACTGCGGGCCAACTCGAAACCGATAACCATGAGTCCAGAACCCCCAATTCGGTGCCCCCCAAACTCAGAGTCTCTCTTAGATTAGCTTCGGGCTCTCTTTGTATGGGACATTGATTCGGGAACCCTTATATAGCCCTAAACCCTACATCCAAAACCCTACATCCTAAACCTTAAACCCTAAACCCTAAACCCTAAACCCTAAACCCTATGCCCTGACACCCCTGGGTGTGCCAACTCCCTCTGCCAGTTGCAGCTTCAGGTCGACGACGCGCATGTCCTGGCAGATGTTCACGTGGGGTTTAGGGTTTAGGGTTTAGGGGTTTAGGGTTTAGGGTTTAGGGTTTAGGGTTTAGGGTTTAGGGTTTAGGGTTTAGGGTTTAGGGTTTAGGGTTTAGGGTTTAGGGTTTAGGGTTTAGGGTTTAGGGTTTAGGGTTTAGGGTTGTAGGTTTAGGGTTTAGGGTTTAGGGTTTAGGGTTTTGGCGTTTGGTGTTTAGGGTTTAGGGTTTTCGGGTTTAGGGTGTTTGGGGAGTGGGGTTTAGGGTTTAATGTCGTATTCTAATTAGTGTGGACCCCTCCAATAATGAAAAGTTTTCAAAAAACAATTCAGGGGACAAAAATTTGGTTGCCCCCCTACAATAATGAAAAGTTTTTTCGGGCATGGGTTTCGGAACAAAGAAAACAAGAGAACAAGATGAGGAAAGAAAAGAGCAAAAGAAGATCTGAGGTCTTACCTTAGCTTTAATTACTGAGCTTACCTGAGCTTTCCTGAGCTTACCTGAGCTGAGCTCATCTGAGCTTACCTGAGCTTAATTACCTAAGAGGAGAGGGAGAGGAAGAGGAGAGGAAGAGGAGAGGGAAGAGGAGCGAAGAGGAGCGAAGAGGAATGAAGAGGAGCCGGTGGGGGGGGCCCGGGGCCGAAAATTAGTTTGGGGGGGTCCCTTTTTTTGTGACACTATTGCGGGGGTGGATTTAGTTTGGGGGGGGGGGGGGGCCCACACTAATCAGGAGACCACATTAGGGTTTAGGGTTTAGGGTTTAGGGTTTAGGGTTTAGGGTTTAGGATTTAGGGCTTCTTCCCGAAATAGCGGACAACCCCTATACAATATAATATACCCCGAAATGCTGTACTCAATCCCTGCAAGGGTATATATAGGGGGATGTAGGGTGCCTGATTCCCTCATTCCCCACGAAGAACCAGCCCCTTCAACCCTGAACCTAAACCGTCAACCCTAAACCCTAAAACCCTAAAGCCCTAAAACCCTAAACCCTAAAACCCTAAACCCTAAACCCTAAACCCTAAACCCCTCAAATGCCAACCGCATCTTCGGGATGCCTCTGTGGCGTCACCGAAGGCCTCCAGGCCAGGCACGGCGGCCTCGGAGTCTTCAGAACTTCTTCAGGGTTTTAGTGTTTAGGGTTTAGGGTTTGGGGTTTGGGGTTTGGGGTTAGGACTTAGGGTTTAGGGTGTAGGGCTTTAGGTTTTAGGGTTTTAGGGTTTTAGGGTTTTAGGGTTTGAGGGTTTGAGGGTTTTAGGGTTTTAGGGTTTTAGGGTGTTAGGGTGTTAGGGTTTTAGGGTTTTAGGGTGTTAGGGTTTTAGGGTGTTAGGGTGTTAGGGTTTTAGGGTTTTAGGGTGTTAGGGTGTTAGGGTTTTAGGGTTTTAGGGTTTCAGGGTTTTAGAGTTTTAGGGTTTTAGGGTTTTAGGGTGTTAGGGAGTTAGGGTTTTAGGGTTTTAGGGTTTTAGGGTGTTAGGGTTTTAGGGTTTTAGAGTTTTAGGGTTTTAGGGTTTTAGGGTTTTAGGGCTTTAGGGCTTTAGGGTTCTAGGGCTTTCGGGCTTTAGGGTTTAGTTAGGGTTGTACTTTTTGTTGGGTCCCTAAGCCCTAAACCCTGAGTTAATGGCTTTGGGGATAGCGGTTTTGAAAGGGGGCCCTTTTCCTCAACCCTAAACCCAGAGAGGCCAGCCCGAAGCAACCGAAAAGTGCCACGGACGGGAAAAGAGCGCCGTTCATGTTCGATGGGGTAGGGTTTAGGGTTTAGGGTTTAGGGTTTAGGGTTTAGGGTTTAGGGTTTAGGGTTTAGGGTTTAGGGTTTAGGGTTTAGGGCTGAAGGTTGTCAAAACGGCATTTGGGGAGGCTTTCCTCCTTGACTCATCCCTGCTTCTGGGTCGAGTGCCAGCCGCTCATGGATCGCCTGGCAACTTCGGAGAACTCAGCGGGTAGGCGGGAAAAAGTTGCTTAGGGTCTCAGGACTCAGAGGTAACCCAGGGACTCCCAAACCCCTTAAGGAATACCCCTTAAATCGAATAGGAATCCTAATATGATGTAAGGTATATTCCTTACTTAAGAGGTTTTGGAGAGTCTGTGAAGAGTTTGCCTGCAACAACGCCGCACCGGAACACATCCGAGAACAAAATTGGGGACAGGCTCTCAGCACAAGCCACTTGCTGACTGGCTGGCCGCCAACCTTACAACGTTAAACCATGAAACGCCCCTAAACCCTAAACCCTAGACCCTAGACCCTAGACCCTAAACCCTAAACCCTAAACCCTAAACCCCCTACAACCTGCCTCGCAGAGAGCCGCCGCTGAACCGCAGAGGGCAGAGCGGAGCATGTTGAAGGCCACCTCGGAGTGAGGTCTTGGGGCTTTAGGGGTAAGGGGTTTAGGGTGCGGAGCTGCAACTGGTATTGTAGAAAAGAGTTAGTGTTGGGGGTTGGAAGGGTCAATGAACCCGGAAATCTTGTTTGGCTCAAGATGGCCCAGAGCCGTCCGCTTTTCGTTGAAAAGGTTGTGTCCGTGTGTTGGGTGTTGGGTCTTGTGGGAGGTAGTAGTCCCGACCCTTCTCCCTTAGCCTTTCCCTCTGGGGTGGGATTCTTCTCTTACTGGTTCGATCTGGGAAATCCATATAGGCAACTGTTAAGGGTTGGTTTCTTTCCCTTTTCCCCTTCGGTTGCCCCCGTAGGTTATGAGCCCAAATTAGGTTCCCTGCGGTTGAGTGTTGTCTTAAGATCTTTGGGATCAAGAAGCAATGCCTTCTCCTAAGCGATGGCTCCAACCTGCCTCGGATGGTGGGTGGAGCTGGAAATGGTGCAGCTGAGTCTCTGGGTGAAAGATCGGTGCTGGAAGAGGTGATTCCCGGCGCTGAAGAACATCTGGAAGAAGCCTTGGTTGCGGAAAGCCCCAATGTGGGTATGAATCCCAATGTGGATATGGTTAGCAATGCTGAAGCTGAAGGACGTGCTGTCTCTGTATCGCCAAAGCCTGGTGAAAAAAGGAACTGGGACGCGACTGGTGGTATAGATCGTGAAATGGAGGTGACTGTTTTACGAGTGTTGCAAAAACACGGGTATCAGCCGTCGACTTCGACTTCGGGTCGAATGGTAGACCAAGGGTCTCAGACCGATCTGATTGGAGAAGTGCCGCAAGCGGCCAGGAGGCCTCTGAACAAGATCAAAAGGGATCCATCTTCGAGTTCCCAAGGTGGTGGAAGCGGTCACGAACAGAAGGGTGCGGACAGCTTTGAAGCTGCACCTGCTGCTGAATACGCCATGGGGGAGGAGGAGATCTTACAGATGGAGGCTGAAAGGTTGCGACAGTTGTCAGAAGAAGAGGATGAGATGCGTCAGGTCTCTGGAAGGGATGGTTTTCGGAAGGATGAGCATCTGATCAAAGCGTGCGATGGGACAACGTGGGAATGGCACCTCCATGAAGATGGGAGACAATATTACTACTGCCTGGATACGCAGGAAAGATGAAGAGTGACGAGGTGGTTGGGTCTCCTTCGGGCAATGAGCTGGAAATGGAGGCGGCACTGGGTTCTTCATCCTCTACTCCGAAGATTGAGTCTACGAGGGCATTCCAGGGTAGTGTAAATAGTTTAGGTGAAAAAGATTTTTCCTCTACTATCAGGGATAGCGGTCCTAGGGCTGATGGTGACGCCCCGACCTCGGGTTCTCCTGATGAGGAGGGGATTCCTGGAAACCGAGCCGACATCGCTGGAGCTCAACACCTGGATCGGGAAGAAACGGAAGCGCTTTCTGAGGGTGTGGCAGCGGTGGAATCGGTAGGTCCAGAAGAAAAAATTCCCAATGTGGAAACCGGAACTGTGTCGGCTGCAGAAGAGCGAGTGGTGGATGTGGTACCTGTCGTTCAGGAAGGTGGTCCTGGAGATTCGGAAGACGGAGGGAAAAAGTTGTGTGTTGCGACTGAGGAGGTCTCTTCGTTTGGTGCCAAGATTCCTGCCATTCAAGGGGAAAAAGAAGCTTCTGGAATAGCTGGAGACACGGAAGATCTGAAAGATGAGGCCTGGAGCGCCAATGATGCGCGGGTCGATGCGCCAGATAGTACCTGGAGTGCGAAGGAGGCACGGGTTGAGGTGCATATGGTGTTACGTTCCACGGGCGACTGCAACAATGGGGCGCAGGTCTCCGCAGCAGCTGATGATGGAGGTTCACAGGTGGACGCACTGGTGCAACCTGAAGTTAGCCGCGAGGAACGGAATAGCAAGGGCTACACCGGAGCCGATGAGGCAGCTGTGGTCAACGATGGTGGCAATTCTCCTTTGGAAACCATGGAACCAAAGGAGCCTGCGGTGGAAGAAAGTGTGCCTGCCGTGGATGATCAACTCAATCGCCCTGCAGTGGAAGAAAATTTGCCTGCTGCAGAAGGTGTGACAAAGGACTCCAATGATGGGTCCACTCCCATGAAGGGAGAAGTGTTGCCGTCTGGAAGTTCGCCGGAAGTCGACACCGAGCGAACTGCAGCAGATGAGGCAAAGCCTTTGGCGGAGAAAAAGGGAGGTCCTGAAATCCAGGAGCACAAAAAAAATGAGCCTGTGGGACTCGTGGAGCAGGACGAGCAGTGTGACCCAAAGGTGAAGACAAAGGATGCGCCAGGAGCCGATGATACAGAGGTGGTTTCTGAAGAGCATGCGAAGAAAGTGCCCCGAGCGGGAGCCTTGGAATCACCTGGGAACCATTGCTATCAAGAGGGAGATGAGATCATGGGTCTAGTGCGCTGCATCAATGGGTATGGAGCTTTTTTGGACCTTGGTGATTTGAATGTATTGATTCCTGCAGAAGGGAACAATACATGTCAGTTCAGATTTGGTGATACTGTCAATGGAACAGTGAAACGAGTGGAAGATGATGGTACCATAATCTTGGACACCTTTCTGGTTTTGGAAGAGGACGTGGAGGACTCTTCTTCGACGCTGCGGAAATGGAAACCCAGCGGCTGGAGTACGTGGTGGACGGATTCATGGTATGCTGGTCAATGGTACCAAGATTCCAACGGTCAATGGGACTGGAAACAGGAAGAAGAGCAATCCGAGGAAGGGCTTGTGGTACAGGAGTTATCCTCAGAAGAACGAGAGGAAAGGCAACTTTATGGAGAAAAGATCTACAAAGCTCTTCTGGAGAATGGAAACGAAGATGAGGCCTATGTTGGCAAAATCACTGGGATGCTGTTGGGTCGCCCGATGGAAGATTTACAGGAGTGTGTTGCAGATCATGCATTCCTCAATGCGGAAGCTCGGCGCGCGTATGGCATCTTGCAAAATGATGGTTGGAAGCCTGATGGTACAGAAAGCACAGGCTTGGGAAAGTTAACCACTTTTTCCCGAAAACAGTACCACAACGCGCTTTTCGAACTGGCATGCAGAAAAAGGAGATTTACTCGATCAGTTGTGGGTGAAGCGGTGGCAACGGTGCTGAATCAAGGGGAAGATGAGTTTTGGAACGCGCTTTGGTTGGACACCAAGCTATTTTTGCAGGAGCTTGATGGTGCAGTGCAATCCATGAGCAAAAGGGAGAACAAGCCAATGGAAGCTTACATGGACCCTGACCAGTACAAAAAGGCTCACATGACTCCACAGACTGTGTCACCTGGATACAGCAAACTGTGCAAGTTCTTCAATAAGGGAAGGTGTCGCAATGGCGATGGGTGTCCCTATGAGCATCGTCGTTATGGTGAAGGTTGGCCAGAAGGGGGGTCAACTGATCCAAAGAACAGCCAAGAAGCTGATGATGAGGATGGGAACATCGGTGACCCTCCCACAGAGGAAGGTACAGTGGATGAGGCACAGCAGGAGCGGGAGGATTTAGCCTTCCGGGCCAAGTACAATTTTGGCAAAGGTGCATCAAAGGGTGAACCTACGTCGGGTGAGCCAAAAGGTCGTCTGTGTCTGTATTACAATCAAGGTGGTTGTAAATATGGGACTACATGCAGGTATCGTCACAACGATGACATAGCATTGGAAGGGACTTGGGAGCCCGGCAAATCTTGGGACAATGCTTCCAGGAAGGCACTAAGGGACGCAGGGTTCCACCATTGCTGTTTCGATTATTACCTCAGAGGACGTTGCCGGAAAGGGTCAAATTTCTGCAAGTACTCCCACGACGAGATGTCAGATGAGCGGCTGACGCTCCTGAAACACTTGGTACAGGTGGCCAATCAGGTCCGGTTTGAAAAAGAGAGAGGATGGGAGATTTCGGATAGAAGCACTTTTCAGCCACCTGCGAGTGGGGGAGCTGAATCTTCCTCATCCTCGGCACCAAAAGCGCTGCAAATGACCAATGTGTCACAAAAAGAAGGTGAAAAAGGTATTCTGGATGAAGCAGAAGCTGATGAACAAAAGAATTCGGTGGCTGAATCCACTGGTATTCGGCTTCAAAATCCGGAGGAGCCAATTGAAAATTGGATGGCTCGCAACGAACACCTGTGGGTGTATACCCCTCATGTAAGTGAGGTGATGATTACGCTTGGTGTGACCAATGTGTCGGACTTGCAGGAGTTCATCTTTGTGGAAGATTTGGTTGACAAAGGGATCAACAAAGTGACTGCATGCAAAATTCTGCAATTGGTTGGTGGTGTCCGATATCGTCCAGGAGGACCGGAAAAAGCAGTTCCTTCCGATGCATCTGTACGGGTACAACAATCTTCTGGGAGCAAAGGAACTGGAAGAGCGGCGGTGCGAACCCTCACTCAGGTGCGTGAAGCTGAAGACTCCGGTGCAAAAACCATGCCGAGAGGCTCCTATCGGGAGCTTTTTGATACGGTCAGGTACCGTGATGCTTGGACGCTTGCGCAGAGGTCTCCGCTGTGCGTACAGAAGCTGCAGTTGGTGGGAGTTGGAATGCCGCCGGTGAATCCGCCAACAAAAAAAGTATCGGTCAAGATCAAACCCTGTGAAAAGGGGAAGGCCCTTGCTGGACAAAAAACAGGTGCGACAGGTGCCACGCTCTCGATCACAACGACGGGTGCAGCCGGCGGAAGTGGTGGAAAAGCCGAAGCCACTGGAACTGAAGCCTCGTGGTGGGTTGTCGTATCGGTTCAGCAGAGCGTGGGCAGATGTGGTGGATGATGATGAACAGGCGGAGGCCTTGGTCTCGTACGCCGCTTCCTCAAGCGATTCAAGCGAGGAGGAGACCAATGCCGCGCAACGCCTGAAGGAAATTTTCTTGCAAGAAAGGGATTCACAGAGAACTGCGAGTCGTGGCAATGTTCCGCAGAGTGGTTCTTCAGGCTCCAATGACGGGCCGAAAAAATCGGTTCACCTTGGCGAAGGGCGCGACAAAGCGTCGCGGGGGGAGACCCGCCAAGAAGTGACTTCACAAGGTTTTTTCGCTACCACAACCTTCTCGTCGAGCTGAACGGTCTCAAAAAAGAGCAAGGGATGGCTCAGTTATGGTTGGTTCGCTGGCGGTGGGCTCCACGGATGAGGTTTTACCTGGGCAAGGTGTTGCTGGACAGGTGAATGTCTCTGAAAGCGCTCAAGTTCTTCCTGGGCAAGAAGTGGCTGGACAGGAGACGGTGCCGGAAGGAGCAGTACAAATTTCTGGCGAGGAGACTGACCAAAAAGAAGGAGAAGGTAGGAGCAATGAACTGGCAAGTTGCCTGTGGGGCAAAGAGACTGCCAAAAGGGGTCCAATAAGATGGATCGAAAATTGGTTATTAGCATGTCATCCGAGGGTGCAAGCGAACAGGATGAGAACCTGGCACTGGAGGACGATGCTGATCAGTCAATGGGTGACGGTGCGATGGTGGTTATGGTGTATGATCCAAGAACGCTGATTCAGTCGCCAACAACTGATTGGGTTATGCGTCGCGGTCTGACCGATCGTTCCGTCTGGCCAGCAATGGCGTACATGGCACAGAGGATATGTGCTGAAATGGTTCAAGTGGATGAAATGAATGCCCAGCTAGGGACTGGAGCACTCCTTTTTCAAAGGAGAGATCAAGGACATTATTGTGACCTGCATCATTCGTTCCATGACAACCCGTGCTTGCCGGCGGTGGGAAATTATCCTCTTTCGGTGATGGGTGCATTGTTGTCTCCTGGTCTGGAAGGGGAATTCAAAAATACTGACAAGTTTGGAACTGCTATGGAGGCAATTGCCTATGATTGGAGTCGCAGTCCAGGCATGGAAGTTCACATTGAACTTATGGCGAGGGTAGCCAAATTGGTTCACCCATTCCTGAATCTTGGAGCCCAGGGGTCGGTGATGGTTTCGGAATTTCTCTGGCAGCGCGGGAGGGCCCGGTTGATGGAGTTCCTTCAAGCGGCGACTTGTGCGGACCAATTGGAGGCTCTCTGGAAAAGGATGGACGACGATGCAGATGAAGAGGTGGATCCTTCGACAGCGGTGCTGGAAGTTCTTGGACCAGAGGATGCGGTACTTGATCAAGGGAACAATGAATCCCTTATTCCCATTGAAGATGCTGGAGGTGAGACAAGTGGTGACACTGGAGGGGATGGCAAAGCGCCAGAAGTCTCTCCGGAAGAGGAGACATCCAGTGGGTCATCAAGACTGGCGGACACAAGGATTTTCTTGTGGTCAGTGTACTCCCGCGTGGCTTCTAATTTCTCTATGCAGGACCGCACTACTGGTAAGATCTTTGACAGCACAAAAGGGTATCCTGGTGAAGGACCAAGCAATGATGACAATCCTTCCTCTAAGAGGAACTTACCCTGGATCTCGGAAGACTACCTCGACGAAGTGGTGTCAAAAAAGATGGAAAGGTCTTCAGATATGGATGGGTTTGTTCCGGGAAGTGAGGGACCATTGGAAAAGGTAGAGGTGGAGAATGTTACTGCCTCTAAAATTCTTATGGCTCTTTGGAAGAAGGGATATAGAGCTGGGTATAGGAGGTTGTGTCGTTGGAGCGCATCTGGATGCAAGGTTGGAGCAATGAAACGTCCAATCAAAAGGGTGCAGAAGATTGGCACTAGAAAGGCCTTCACGAAGATGTTCAATGTTTTTGGATCGTCTCAGCATGGCTCAGGAGTTGGCGGAAAACCAATCATGAAGGTGGTA
Organism: Symbiodinium natans; assembly: GCA_905221605.1. Lineage (NCBI taxonomy): Eukaryota > Dinophyceae > Suessiales > Symbiodiniaceae > Symbiodinium > Symbiodinium natans. The sequence goes on along the minus strand of CAJNDS010002807.1, from coordinate 205,858 downwards.
GGACCAAGGCCAGGTTTTCCAGCTGTACTCCAAGCACCAAATACTGATAGCACGTCGGGTGAAGGGAGCAGTCCCCAGGTACATGGCAATGTTCATGTAGAGCACAATCGCCCTATGGACCGGTACGAGGCAGAGCGCTTGGAGAAGAGGAAGAAGGGCTTCTGCTATTGGTTCGGCAAGGGGAAAGATCGCTGCAAATTTGGTGAAGACTGCAAATTCATCCATTCAGAAGATGATGTGGTGCTACATTCGTATTGGTGCAAATACTATGTGGCAGGGAGAGACTGTTTCGCTGGAAAGGATTGTGAGTTCTCGCATGATGCAACTGGTGTGAGGTGCATCCAGTTTGCTCGGTCTGGGAAGTGTCGTTTTGGTGACAGGTGTGTCTTCGAGCATGGTGTTCCGCTGGAGGAACAGAGGCCAAGGTCTCCAAGGACGCCCCCAAGGGATGGTCCAAGGAGAAGTTCTGGTGCAAATGGTGGTGAAAAGGAGATCTCTCCTGAACAGTTCGATGATGGTGAGGAGGATTTTATGGTTTATGACGAAGATACCAAGATGACGGAACTGTTGATGGAGGCGATTTCATTTCTGTCCGATGGCAAGCCAGATTTGGCTCGAGCAGAGGCGGACCCATTGTTCAAACTCCTGAAGTTCAATGGAGATACTGACCAAATGGATCAAGAATGGGTTTCGTGGACCACTGGTATGTTGACCGTGCTGGAACTTCTCGAAGTAGTGAAGTCGTATGAGGTTTCGCTCGCGGAGGTGGAAGAATGGGTCAATGACCTGAGGATATGGTATGAGCGAGCCAATTTGGGAGAAGAAAAGGATTCCAAAAGAGGCAAAAAGAGGTCCCTAGAAAGGGAGTCCAGCAAGGATATTCCTGCCGAAAAAGAAGTGGTTGAGACTTCGGAGACGGAGGTTGCCGTTGAAGAAGAGAAGAAAAAGGTAAAAAAGAAGAGGAAAGCTGCAGCTATCGAAGATCCTTACACTCTCATGGTTCCAAAGCCGAAGAAGATGCCGACGATCATTGAGAAGGGTGGATCATCATCCAATGTGGTGGTTTCTGCAGTGGAAAAAGCCTCGAAAACGCGCACAAAGTCAAATGTCGGTGGAAAGACAAAGAAGAAGGAGAAAAGTCAGAGTCCCAAAAAGGAAGAGGTGGTAATGGTGCAAGATCCTGAGGAAAAGGATCGTCCATCTGATGCGGATGCACCAGTGTCTACCACTGTGAATGCAGAGCTGGGTCAATCTTGCCAAGCGATTGAGGACGCAAAGAGAGAAGGATTGGTATCCTCAATTCAAAGGTGCGTACAGGATCCTGTGCTTACAGTTTCGGACCTGGAGTATATTCTGCTGCAACTTCACCTCAAAATTGCCAACAATCGGAAAAAGAAGTGATTGGATGGTATGGATGAAGGGATGGTTTTTCTCTTTCTGGAGACAGGTGCGCTGGAACAGCCAATGTGCTGACAATGTGGTGGTTACTATTAAGGGTATGGAAATCCCTGATAGTAGAAGTCAGTAGCTTTTCGCGTAGCGAAGACCACGGTTTGTGGTGAAGAAGGCCAAGGAGTCTTCAGTGATGAGAGGATCATGGTGAAAAGAGATTCTCTGTGGTTAGTGGGTTTAGCCAATGTGCTATAATTTCGTCCTGGATGACGTAAAACCATATTGTGCATTTCAAGCAGCTGGCTGCTGCCTTAATGGCAGTTTTTGGCCAAAATATCTGCACCTCCAAGGTGTCCTAGGAAATCCTAGGACAGGGGGAGTGCGGAGCTGCAACTGGTATTGTAGAAAAGAGTTAGTGTTGGGGGTTGGAAGGGTCAATGAACCCGGAAATCTTGTTTGGCTCAAGATGGCCCAGAGCCGTCCGCTTTTCGTTGAAAAGGTTGTGTCCGTGTGTTGGGTGTTGGGTCTTGTGGGAGGTAGTAGTCCCGACCCTTCTCCCTTAGCCTTTCCCTCTGGGGTGGGATTCTTCTCTTACTGGTTCGATCTGGGAAATCCATATAGGCAACTGTTAAGGGTTGGTTTCTTTCCCTTTTCCCCTTCGGTTGCCCCCGTATAGGGTTTAGGGTTTAGGGTTTAGGGTTTAGGGATAAGGGGTTTAGGGTTTGGGGTTTGGGGTTTGGACCCCAAGCCCCAAACCCTGAACCCTAAACCCTAAACCCCTTGTCCCTAAACCCTGAGGGTTGGTGTAGGGATTGGGAGAGCCAAAAGGGTTCTGGGGTTTAGTGGTGCGGGTGGGGGGGGGGGGGGGGGGAAGAGGGCCTAATGATTGTTTTGTGGTTTAGGGCCTTCTGGGCGTATGTTGTAGTTTACAGTGCTTTTGAACTGGTCGAGCACCACGTAGCTTTTTGTTTTATGCATGTGCTTTGTGTCTAAACATGTATATGGGGCCCATAAATTATGGGGGTTTACGATCATAAGGGACCCCTAATATAAACGCCCAAATAACAGGATCCCCTTATAATAAGGACCCCAATAAGGTACCCCTAATTTCGGGAAATCCCCATATCAATGATACAATCATCCGACTCACTCCGCAATCCTGTTTCGCCCTGGATGAGGCCACCGCTTGCGTGGGAGGACCTGTCATGAGGGATCTGAACGACCGTGAGCAAGAGGCTGCTTAGCAACCCTAAACCCTAAACCCTAACCCTGAACCCTCCAATTGCAAGGAATTTATGGGCGCGTCTGATGACTCATGCAACAGCGGCACAAACCCTAAACCCTGAACCCTAAACCCTAAACCTTACACCCTAAACCCTAAACCCTAAACCCTAAGCAGAGTCGACGCACCCGCAAAACTTCCGAGGTGCGAAAGCAGGTCCGGGAGACTCAAAGTGGCCGTCACACGGATGGATCCACTGGCCGTTCGAAGCCTCAGTTGGGAGAGTTTAGGGTTTAGAATCGGTTTAGGGTTTAGGGTTTAGGGCTTAGGGTTTAGGGCTTAGGGTTTCGGGTTTAGGCTTTAGGGTTTAGGGTTTAGGGTTTAGTTTAGGGTTTAGGTTTAGGGTTTAGGGATGGATGGCACACAGCAAACAAGTGCAACAACAGCGATCGAAATCCCCAAACCCTAAACCCGAAAGCCTAAACCCTAAACCCTAAACCCTGTTTTAAGTCACGGCTGGATGTGCTCCGGGAGGAGTCCGGACGCCACCTGTTTAGAACTTACCGTTTAGGGTTTAAGCTTCTTGGGTTTAGGGCTTTGGGGTTTAGGGTCTAGGGTTTAGGGTTTAAGGCTTAGGGTTTAGGGTTTAGGGTTGCTCACCGCCAGTTGACCTGACTGCTATGACTGTTGTTTTCCTGAAGCACCAGTATAATATATGCATATAGAAAAAACTGAAAACTTTGAGTGACTATCAATATATATATATACAGATATTTTGTATTACGTATATATATATATATACATTGCAAAAACTGAACACCTGAAAGAGTCAGCCACACTTCTTTCCAGGCCTGCTGGGCAATCGCCATTTTGACCGCGCCCTCGAAGAGCACCATCCTCCACATGCACACCAGTGATGACCTTCCCTTGAGGTTGGAGCTTAGGCTTAGCGTTTCAGTGCGGCGCAGGAAAGATGTCTTAAACCAGGTTGGGTTTAGGGTTTAGGGTGTAGGGTTTCGGGATTAGGGTTTAGGGTTTAAGGGGAAGCTACGAACAGCAACGCAGAGAGCACGATTCTTCTGAGAGGAGGGCATCGCAACATCTTTCACCAGGCGATCCTTAGCGAACATGGACTGGTGAGGAGTGGACACGCAGGGCGGACAGTCTGGAAGAATGCGCCCCCTCGAAGCCTGCAGCTCTTTTGATGTCCTCATTACTAGTACTATTCAGAATTCTTCCTACCTTACTATTACTACTATTGCTACTATTGCTACTATTGCTACTATTGCTACTATTGCTACTATTGCTACTATTATTATTATTATTACTACTACTACTACTACTACGACGACTACTACTACTACTACTACTACTACTACTACTACTACGACTACTACTACTACTACTACTACTACTACTACTACTACTACTACTACTACTACTACTACTACTACTACTACTACTACTACTACTACTACTACTACTACTACTACTACTACTACTACTACTACTACTACTACTACTACTACTACTACTACTACTACTACTACTACTACTACTACTACTACTACTACTACTACTACTACTACTACTACTACTACTACTACTACTACTACTACTACTACTACTACTACTACTACTACTACTACTACTACTACTACTACTACTACTACTACTACTACTACTACTACTACTACTACTACTACTACTACTACTACTACTACTACTACTACTACTACTACTACTACTACTACTACTCCTACTCGATGAGTATTGATAACAATTACTGCTACTATTAGTAGCGAGGACACCCGAAAAGATCAGCGCATCTCGTGCTAAGACCTGCGCGTAGTTGATGCCGTGGACGACAAAGCTCACACTGAGGCCAGCCTGCGGTTTAGCGTTTACGGTTTAGATTTTAGGGTTTAGGGTTTGGAATGTAGGTTTTGGGTTTAGGATTTACAAGTTAGAAATTTTGGGTGAAGAATATAGGGTTTAGGGATTAGAATTTAGGGTTTAGGTTTAGGGTTTAGAATTTAGGGTGTATGGCTTGGGGCTTAAGGTATGGCTTTCTTGTGGGATCGCAGCATCAGTAATTTGAGGCTTTAGGGCTTAGGATGTCTTTGGTAGGATCCCTTAGGATTAGGTTTAGGGTTTGGGGTGTAGGGTGTAGGGTTTAAGGTTTAGGGTTTAGGGCTTATGGGGATTCCGAATTTAAAAATCAGTGAGCCAGAACATCCACGCATGTCGGCCAAACCGCCCTGTAAGGGGTGGTATAGGGACCCTAACCTCTCCGAAATCCCTACTCAGAGGCCGCAAGTACCTACTTGGAGGTTCATGGTACTTACTAACCAATTATAACTGGGCTTATAACCCTACTTATAAGCGGGATAACCCCTATAAGGCTCTTTACGGGCATTATAAGTAGGGTTATAAGTACAGTTTTAATTGGTTAGAAAGTGCCATGAACCTCCAAGCACGGAGCAAAGGTCAAATCATCCTGAGGCCTCCAGTGAGCTGCGCTTTCGACTGGGACTTCGGTCGGACTCGCTGCCCTAGCAGGGCAAGCAGAATCATTCCCTGAACCGTACATTCCCTAAACCTGAGCCCTAAACCACAATCTTTGCGGCCTTGCTGCACCTCCCTGTCAGCACGCCGTAAGGTGCTTGAGGGTTCAGGGTCGATGGCAACTGTTCGCGGAAGTCCGCAACGACACCCCCGAAAGCCCTAAACCGTGGATTGAGGGGTTGAGGGCATAGGGTTCCCGAAGCCCCCAGCCCGAAATCCTAACCCTAAACCCCAAACCCAAAACCCTAAGCCCCAAATCCTAAACCCTTAAACCTTAAACCCTAAACCCTAAACCCTAAACCCCAAGCCCAAAACCCTAAGCCCCAAGCCCGAAATCCTAAAGCGCCAGCCTGCGAGCTGCGGCTTCGCCTGGGTGAGCGGCCTGCAAGTCCCCCCCCCCCCCCCCCAAATATCCCCCCTAAGTGTTTCAAAAGGCTGGGGGGGGTATGGAGGGGGGTGGTTTCAGGTGACTTTATATGGGGCTTTGAAGGGGCTCTTAAGGGAGTTTTACAAGGGGGCCGGCTACAAGAATCCGACAGGATTCTCCCCGAATCCAGAAAGACCCCGCAGACCCAAAGTCTTTAACCTGAACATCCTTTGTGCATGAACCTCTCCCGCCAGCCTCCACTGGCACTTCGAGAGGACTTTGCCGTCTGCCATGGTGTGGGCCAGGATATAAACCCTAAACCCTAAACCCTAAACCCTAAACCCTAAACCCTAAACCCTCGGGCATGGGCAGTCTGACGCAGTGTCTTGCGCGGATTCTGGAAGCGATAAAAATGCAACCCCCATAATGTGACGTCTGCGCGCTGCCATTCCCGCAGGTCTTCCTGGTACCATTCACTTATCCATGCTTGCACAACTCTTTCTTCTGCAAGGAGATCTTAGGAAGTAGTATGTGCCAGATGTTCAAAAGTCACGTAGCTATGCGTACTGCACATATTATACATATTCATATATATATATATATACATACATACGTACATTCATACATACATACATTTGCTCATTTTTATGTCCCTAAACCCTAAACCCTAAACCCTAAACCCTAAACCCTAAACCCTAAACCCTAAACCCGTTTATCATCTACGAGGGGCACCGCACCTCCGCGCGGCGCTGTGCGCGCTCGGCGCTGTGCTTCGGGCCAGCCTTGCGAGCCCGGAGCGCAAGTCTTAGGTTTAGGGTTTAGGGTTTAGGGTTTAGGGTTTAGGGTTTAGGGTTTAGGGTTTAGGGTTTAGGGTTTAGGGTTTAGGGTTTAGGGTTTAGGTGTTTAGGGGTTTAGGGGTTTAGGGTTTAGGGTTTAGGGTTTAGGGTTTAGGGTTTAGGGTTTAGGGTTTAGGGTTTAGGGTTTAGGGTTTAGGGTTTAGGGTTTAGGGGTTTTCGGGGTCAGGCGTTTAAGAGTGTAGGGTTTGGACTTGAGGAAAGTAGAGACTAGGGTTTTCAGGGCTTACAGTGGTTGGTGCAGTTTAGGGTTTATGGCTTTCTTGCCCAATTGGCAAATCTTGGCAGGAGTTGGGGCCCCTCAGTGTGGGTGGCGGCTTTCACTCTCCTTGCGTGAGGGGGTTCGGGCTTAGGGTTTAGGGCTAGGGCTTAGGGTCTAGGGTCCCTAGAACCCTGCGCCACCCTGTCACGCTCCGAGTTCCGGACCACGTCCACTATGCTGGCTCTGACGGAGCGGCCTCACAAGGGCCGCGCGAAGGGGGCGGTGCCCTCATTATTTACACTAGCCGGCAGAACCCTGTAGGCTCAAAATAGTCCAGTAACCTGCTATAACCCTAAACCCTAAACCCTACACCCTAAACCCTGAACCCCAAACCCGAATACGTCCCCTGAGCCCAAAGTGCCTGTAAAAGGAGTCCTTGCGGCCTGAAAGTAGTAGTTCGACCGTGTTCAAATCATGTCAAGCACCCCGGATAGGAGACCCTGTGAAAGCCCTAAACCCCTAAATATCCCGAAGCCCTACGTCCTAGAGTCCTAGACCCTATACAGCTAACCCTAAACCCTTAACCCCTAAGCCCCTGAACCCTAAACCCTAAACATCCCTAAAGCCTGAACCCTAAACCCCTCAACCCTGAAAGCCCAAAAGCCCTAAACCCCAACAAATATTGTCTTTTAATATCCTCTTGGGTTTTATATAAACAAAAAAACAACGGGGACATAGTAATGCAACTTTCGCTTCACCGAAGCGAGCACTGAACATCGCTTTTGGGATCACCAGGCGCCTGCGCTGGAACCCCGCTGCCCGGCTGCCTCACACAGGGGAGCTCGGATTTAGGGTTTAGGGTATAGGGTATAGGGTTTAGGGTTTAGGGTATAGGGTATAGGGTTTAGGGTTTAGCGTTTAGGGTTTAGGGTTTAGGGTTTAGGGGCTTTAACGTGTTGTCTTTGGGCTTTAGGGTGTTCGGGCTTGGGGCGTAGGATTTTTCAGGGCTTTAGGGCTTAGGGATTTCGGAGTCTGGGGGTTTGGTGCTTTTGTTGGCTCTTGAGTGTTTGGGGCGTCTTGGGCTTTTGGGATTTAGGTCTAGCGGCAGCTGGCAAAAGCTATGGAGGAACAAGCTCCTGACTTGGCCAAGATGTCCCGATCCCTTCCTTTTGCCAGTTCCGAAGTTTAGGGTTTAGGGTTTAGGGTTTAGGGTTCAGGCTTCAGGGTCTAGAGGGTTTGGGTGATGCGGCATTTTGGGTAGCGCAGAGCCTTGGCCCCTTTCTCCTGCTTGCCACGGCCCGCCTGGCGATGCGTCGGAACGCAGCACATCCCGCAGCTTCGGGAGTGGCTACAGTTTACAGGGTTTATAGGGTTTATAGGATTTGTAGGGTTTATAGGATTTCGGGTCCCCCGCATACCTAGCTGAACTTGAAAAATGAAGCCTATGACTCGATCATACATAGGACCCTCCCCCCCCCACCTCCCCCCCAGTGTCTCAACAAGGATCCTAATTTCAGAACCCTCAGGAGCTAACGCTGAAGTCTGACCTCTTGACCCATCACCTCCAGCCAAGTAAGACAGGCCTGAAGCGTCACGAGCCCTGATCATTTTTACCATGGCATCTAACCCTAAACCCTAAACCCTAAATCCTAAACCCTAAACCCTAAACCCTAAATCCTAAACCCTATCTTGGATATCCGCCTTCCGGGCGAGGTTGCCACGATGGATCGCCTCGTGTCAGGCGGATCTTGCTTGCTTTGCCTCTGGTGTGATTACAAATTGTTAAGAACCCCACCCCCCCCCCCCCCCCAAAAAAATAACAATAAACACAAAACGCTCTTCCTTAAAACCCTTAAAAGTGTAATACAGGGATTGTTATTGTATTTTCTGGGGGTTCTTAGGCAATACTAGGTGAAGCTTTGACCACTTTGACCAGGATAGCTGGTTTGGTGTGAAGCTTTGACCAGGATCATATAGGGGCCTGAATAATTTTAATAGGGTTTCGGGGAATATTATTGTATAATGACAAAGGGGCCCTAAGGGAATACTGTTAGTGATTATTCCGACCCCTAAAGTAGCTGGATTCTGGTTGTGATGCTGCAATTCAAGTGTCCTTCCGTGCCAACACCTAGCTCTCTCGAGAAAAGGATATCAAACCCCGCTGTGAGAAAGCGCCCTAAACCCTAAACCCTAAACCCTAGACCCTAAACCCTAAAAACCTAAACCCTAAACCCGCCTGGATCTTGGTGGCGGCTTCCTCCTGCTGCTTGTCTTGCGCAGCCTCCTGTGGAAGCACAGGGCCTCTTAAAGACAACCCAGAAGAGTCGGTCGAAGCCTCCGGTCCTGCCCACTACCTATGCTCCCCTTAAAAACCTTTGTTAAGACGTACTTTGAACATTTTTCTTGGGTTTTATATAGATAGAACTGAGAAAGTGTTCCTAGGGTGCTATAGTTCCAGCTGCAGTTGCCCCGTTGCGTCCTCCATGTCCTTGGCCGTCCTCTCCTGCTTGCGGGCTTCCTGGAAAGCAACTCCAGCTTGCCAGAGGGTCTAGGGTTTAGGGCTTAGGGTTTCGGGTTTGCGGCCCAACTCTCTGACGCCCAACAGGCCCAGGGTCTGAAGAATGTCAAGATGTAGCGAGGGGTTGTGTTAAAGCTCTTGAGGGTTCAGGCTTTTGTCACACCCTACCCCCCGGCCCATGGGCCCAAGAGCCATTGCCTTTCGTGCGAGGTTCCCGCGATGGATGGCCTGCCGCCAGGCAGCTGAGCTGGGCTCTCAGGGCAAAGCATCCAACACCGTCGCATCATGCACTGCAGCGGTACGGTAGATGCTTGAAGGGTTCGGGAATGTAGGAGCTGTGCTTGAAAGGCTGGTAGCTCAACAAGGGCAGCAAGGAACTGTTGGAGCTTGCCCCCTGGGACATCTACGACTCCACCCCGACAGAGCAAGTGCCTGGATCTTTACGGCCGCTTCCTCCTGCTCCTTGTCTTGCGCAGCCTCCTGGTGAAGCCAGGTACTCTTGGCATCTCTCGACGACATATGTCCGAGCTAACGACAACTGAGCGAGGTTGGTCGAGGCCTCCGGTCAAACCAATTACAGCCGCAGTTGCCCCGCGTGCCCCTCCTTCGCATCCTTGGTCGGCTTCTCCTGCTTGCGGCCTTCCTGGAAACGACTTCAGCTTGCCAGTTTCTGCGAACATGGAAAAGCATTCTGGCCTTTTAACAAGCTCCCATAACTGTAGCCGTGTGGCAACCTCTTCCTAGCTCAGTGCTCAACCCCCAACGCTTGCCATCACTTGCCCCACACAGAGCTTCCCCGGCCCATGGGCCCAAAACCCTCCTCAACGAGTTTAGCCACGCAAAGTGCCGTTGCCTTTCGTGCGAGGTTCCCGCGATGGATGGCCTGCCGCCAGGCAGCTGAGCTGGGCTCTCAGGGCAAAGCATCCAACACCGTCGCATCATGGGTTCGGGAATGTAGGAGCTGTGCTTGAAAGGCTGGTAGCTCAACAAGGGCAGCAAAGAACTTTTGGAGCTTGCCCCTGGGACATCTACGACTCCACCCCGACAGAGCAAGTGCCTGGATCTTTACGGCCGCTTCCTCCTGCTCCTTGTCTTGCGCAGCCTCCTGGTGAAGCCAGGTACTCTTGGCATCTCTCGACGACATATGTCCGAGCTAACGACAACTGAGCGAGGTTGGTCGAGGCCTCCGGTCAAACCAATTACAGCCGCAGTTGCCCCGCGTGCCCCTCCTTCGCATCCTTGGTCGGCTTCTCCTGCTTGCGGCCTTCCTGGAAACGACTTCAGCTTGCCAGTTTCTGCGAACATGGAAAAGCATTCTGGCCTTTTAACAAGCTCCCATAACTGTAGCCGTGTGGCAACCTCTTCCTAGCTCAGTGCTCAACCCCCAACGCTTGCCATCACTTGCCCCACACAGAGCTTCCCCGGCCCATGGGCCCAAAACCCTCCTCAACGAGTTTAGCCACGCAAAGTGCCGTTGCCTTTCGTGCGAGGTTCCCGCGATGGATGGCCTGCCGCCAGGCAGCTGAGCTGGGCTCTCAGGGCAAAGCATCCAACACCGTCGCATCATGGGTTCGGGAATGTAGGAGCTGTGCTTGAAAGGCTGGTAGCTCAACAAGGGCAGCAAAGAACTTTTGGAGCTTGCCCCTGGGACATCTACGACTCCACCCCGACAGAGCAAGTGCCTGGATCTTTACGGCCGCTTCCTCCTGCTCCTTGTCTTGCGCAGCCTCCTGGTGAAGCCAGGTACTCTTGGCATCTCTCGACGACATATGTCCGAGCTAACGACAACTGAGCGAGGTTGGTCGAGGCCTCCGGTCAAACCAATTACAGCCGCAGTTGCCCCGCGTGCCCCTCCTTCGCATCCTTGGTCGGCTTCTCCTGCTTGCGGCCTTCCTGGAAACGACTTCAGCTTGCCAGTTTCTGCGAACATGGAAAAGCATTCTGGCCTTTTAACAAGCTCCCATAACTGTAGCCGTGTGGCAACCTCTTCCTAGCTCAGTGCTCAACCCCCAACGCTTGCCATCACTTGCCCCACACAGAGCTTCCCCGGCCCATGGGCCCAAAACCCTCCTCAACGAGTTTAGCCACGCAAAGTGCCGTTGCCTTTCGTGCGAGGTTCCCGCGATGGATGGCCTGCCGCCAGGCAGCTGAGCTGGGCTCTCAGGGCAAAGCATCCAACACCGTCGCATCATGGGTTCGGGAATGTAGGAGCTGTGCTTGAAAGGCTGGTAGCTCAACAAGGGCAGCAAAGAACTTTTGGAGCTTGCCCCTGGGACATCTACGACTCCACCCCGACAGAGCAAGTGCCTGGATCTTTACGGCCGCTTCCTCCTGCTCCTTGTCTTGCGCAGCCTCCTGGTGAAGCCAGGTACTCTTGGCATCTCTCGACGACATATGTCCGAGCTAACGACAACTGAGCGAGGTTGGTCGAGGCCTCCGGTCAAACCAATTACAGCCGCAGTTGCCCCGCGTGCCCCTCCTTCGCATCCTTGGTCGGCTTCTCCTGCTTGCGGCCTTCCTGGAAACGACTTCAGCTTGCCAGTTTCTGCGAACATGGAAAAGCATTCTGGCCTTTTAACAAGCTCCCATAACTGTAGCCGTGTGGCAACCTCTTCCTAGCTCAGTGCTCAACCCCCAACGCTTGCCATCACTTGCCCCACACAGAGCTTCCCCGGCCCATGGGCCCAAAACCCTCCTCAACGAGTTTAGCCACGCAAAGTGCCGTTGCCTTTCGTGCGAGGTTCCCGCGATGGATGGCCTGCCGCCAGGCAGCTGAGCTGGGCTCTCAGGGCAAAGCATCCAACACCGTCGCATCATGGGTTCGGGAATGTAGGAGCTGTGCTTGAAAGGCTGGTAGCTCAACAAGGGCAGCAAAGAACTTTTGGAGCTTGCCCCTGGGACATCTACGACTCCACCCCGACAGAGCAAGTGCCTGGATCTTTACGGCCGCTTCCTCCTGCTCCTTGTCTTGCGCAGCCTCCTGGTGAAGCCAGGTACTCTTGGCATCTCTCGACGACATATGTCCGAGCTAACGACAACTGAGCGAGGTTGGTCGAGGCCTCCGGTCAAACCAATTACAGCCGCAGTTGCCCCGCGTGCCCCTCCTTCGCATCCTTGGTCGGCTTCTCCTGCTTGCGGCCTTCCTGGAAACGACTTCAGCTTGCTAGTTTCTGCGAACATGGAAAAGGATTCTGGCCTTTTAACAAGCTCCCATAACTGTAGCCGTGTGGCAACCTCTTCCTAGCTCAGTGCTCAACCCCCAACGCTTGCCATCACTTGCCCCACACAGAGCTTCCCCGGCCCATGGGCCCAAAACCCTCCTCAACGAGTTTAGCCACGCAAAGTGCCGTTGCCTTTCGTGCGAGGTTCCCGCGATGGATGGCCTGCCGCCAGGCAGCTGAGCTGGGCTCTCAGGGCAAAGCATCCAACACCGTCGCATCATGGGTTCGGGAATGTAGGAGCTGTGCTTGAAAGGCTGGTAGCTCAGCAAGGGCAGCAAAGAACTTTTGGAGCTTGCCCCTGGGACATCTACGACTCCACCCCGACAGAGCAAGTGCCTGGATCTTTACGGCCGCTTCCTCCTGCTCCTTGTCTTGCGCAGCCTCCTGGTGAAGCCAGGTACTCTTGGCATGTCTCGACGACATATGTCCGAGCTAACGACAACTGAGCGAGGTTGGTCGAGGCCTCCGGTCAAACCAATTACAGCCGCAGTTGCCCCGCGTGCCCCTCCTTCGCATCCTTGGTCGGCTTCTCCTGCTTGCGGCCTTCCTGGAAACGACTTCAGCTTGCCAGTTTCTGCGAACATGGAAAAGCATTCTGGCCTTTTAACAAGCTCCCAGAACTGTAGCCGTGTGGCAACCTCTTCCTAGCTCAGTGCTCAACCCCCAACGCTTGCCATCACTTGCCCCACACAGAGCTTCCCCGGCCCATGGGCCCAAAACCCTCCTCAACGAGTTTAGCCACGCAAAGTGCCGTTGCCTTTCGTGCGAGGTTCCCGCGATGGATGGCCTGCCGCCAGGCAGCTGAGCTGGGCTCTCAGGGCAAAGCATCCAACACCGTCGCATCATGGGTTCGGGAATGTAGGAGCTGTGCTTGAAAGGCTGGTAGCTCAACAAGGGCAGCAAGGAACTGTTGGAGCTTGCCCCCTGGGACATCTACGACTCCACCCCGACAGAGCAAGTGCCTGGATCTTTACGGCCGCTTCCTCCTGCTCCTTGTCTTGCGCAGCCTCCTGGTGAAGCCAGGTACTCTTGGCATCTCTCGACGACATATGTCCGAGCTAGTGACAACTGTAAGAAGGAGATTTGGTGTACTTAGGGTTTATGATTTAAACGGTTTAGGGTTTAGGGTGGCAGCCATCCCTGGCGAAGCTTTTCTCACGCTGAAGGAACATGGAGCTGCCTGCGGGTCGTTTCCTTTGTCCTTCCCCACGTGCTCTTCCGATACCAAGCAAGGCTTAAACAGCCAAAAAGCCGTGAGCCCCGAATACTATTTCAGGTCTATGGGTTGGCCCAAAAGGCCAAAAACTCCTAAGGCCCTCTAAACCCTAAACCCTAAACCCGAAACCCTTTGGCCCCTTGAGACTGCAAGATTCCTGAGGGTGCTTGCGGCCCTTAACCTTCTCGTAGGCCTAACCGCCCCGTAAGCTCTCGGAGGCCTGTCAGGCCCTTAGGCCTGAAGCTCTCTAGGCCCTTGGGGCCCTTGAGGTCCCAAGGGCCGCTTTCAGCCACCTGTAGATTTTGGGGTTTTTCTGGTTTGAGGCCCTTTTTGGGGGGTTTTCCTGGTGTGAGGCCGGGTTTGAGGCCTCCTTGGGGACTGGAGGGCATTTCGCCAAGTTTCGCCCCCTGTGTCTGTATTTCTGTCCCTCAAGGGTTGTGATAGTCAACACAATCCTCTGAGGGACAGAAATACAGGCACAGGGGGCGAAACTTGGCGAAAAGCCCTCCAATCCCCAAGGAGGCCTCAAACCCGGCCTGAAAAAAATCCGAAAAACCCCCCAAAAAAAGAGCCTCAAACCAGAAAAACCCCAAAATCTACAGGTGGCTTCTAGGGGCCTTAAGTGAAGCTTAGAGGTTTTGAGGTGCCTCAAGAATCTTAGAGCTTTCAAGGGGCCCTGAGACAAGCTTAAGGGCCGGCAGGGCCCTAGGATCCTGGAATCTTTAAGGGGCCCAAAACCCTCCAGGGCCCCAAGGGCCTCAGAGAGCTTAAGGGCCTTAAAGGAATCTCGGAGACTTCAGGGGCCTAAGGGCCTGACCCGATTTGCTTACAATCTGGCAGTTTCGGCTTCGGATACCATACCCTTCCATCAAAGCCAAGGCAACCAAATCTGTGAACCCGGCTCATCGTGGCTTTTTGTTTGATTTTAGGTTATATGTGTAATGTTTTGCAACCCCAAAAGCTGTGTATCTACTATACTGCTAAAAGTGGGTCACAAGGACAATGGGAAACTCCCATGTGAGCCCACAATGTGGGCTGCCCCTCAAAACTTCTGCGCGAAGATGCGTGCATTCAAATGGCCGTTCTCATGGCTCTGCTGCTTGCGAGGATGGCCCTCAAAAACCCCTTGCGCGAAATATTCCTAACTTGATCCGTCTTAAACCCAAGAAAGGAAAATATAGAATATCCCAAAATCACAGGACTGCAAAATCGATGCTGCAGCCGCCGACTTCTGCAGCGTGCCACGGGCTTCTCCTCAGCGGGGACAGCCATCGCCATATCCACCGTTGTCGTGATACACGCTTTCGGCGAGTTGGGCCGGGCAGTCAGCCTCGTGGAAGATGCCAACCAATGCCACCACGCCCGTGATGTCCAATGTGTCCAAGTTGCCCACAATGCCCTCGCCATTGCCAAAAGGGTAAGAAGGGTCATTCATCCAGTCCATGTCACTGGCATGTTCCTCAAGAGCCGCATCCACAAAGGAGGTGCAAGCGTGAGCCTTCAGGGCTGTCTTGAAGGCGTCACGCAACCTCTTCTTTGCCTCCGCCTTGATGGTGAACTTCCCCAGGTCCTTCACGGCCTTCTGGCGAACGAGCTTCTTGGTCGTCTCTTCTGCGACCTGAAGTTCTTAAGAAGCGGTCCAGGCCTAAAGCCCAAAGCTAGGGGAGAGGATTTGGGGGGACCCTTAGCTGAGTAAGGCCCCTGTTTAAGAGAGCCAGAAGAGGCTTAAGAAGGGCTCCCTGTTAAGGGTCCCCCCCTTGGGCTGAGAGTGACTTGGCTAAAATGTTACGGGTCCCCCCTTATCCTACCTAAAAAAAGACCTGGCCTCGTCACTCAAGCCCACGGCCTTCCGTGCCAGCACCCGGCCCTTCGCGACAAGCCTGGCTCCTTCCACAGGGTTTAGGGTTTAAAGGGTTTAGGGTTTAGGTTTAGGGTTTAGGGTTTAGGGTTTAGGGTTTAGGGTTTAGGGTTTAGGGTTTAGGGTTTAGGGTTTAGGGTTTAGGGTTTAGGGTTTAGGGTTTAGGGTTTAGGGTTTAGGGTTTAGGGTTTAGGGTTTAGGGTTTAGGGTTTAGGGTTTAGGGTTTAGGGTTTAGGGTTTAGGGCTGGGGGCCCTAAACCCTAAACCCTAAACCCTAAACCCTAAACCCTAAACCCTAAACCCTAAACCCTAAACCCTAAACCCTAAACCCTAAACCCTAAACCCTAAACCCTAAACCCCAACCTGGCCTTTTTTCACATAGGACTCGGCAAGATCCCTCGCCCGCTGGGAGATGAACTTGCTGGAGGCCTGCCCAACTGCGCTCCGCTACTTGGAGGTTCATGGTAGTTATTAACAGGATTTAGGGTTTAGGGTTTAGGGTTTAGGGTTTAGGGTTTAGGGTTTAGGGTTTAGGGTTTAGGGTTTAGGGTAAGTGTACTTATGTATGTACTTGTAACCATATTAGGGCACTTAAGGGGCTTATACGTGGGTTATAAGCACAGCTAGTCATCAGTTGCTAAGTACCCTGAACCTCCAAGTCGACTCCGTCACGCTCCCGTGAGTCCCCCAGAGACTTACTGTTGGTTAGTAGGGGATGAGGGAATCAGGTGCCCTATGTAACCCCTTAAAGGGTGTATGTATGTATGTATATATATATATAGGGGGGATATAGTATAAGGTACCTCATTCCCTCATGCCCTACTAACCAACAGGAAGAAGAGAAGCCTTCAATCCTGGAGCCCTAACCACCCATTGCTTAAGAACCCCCCCCCCCCCAAAAAAAAAAATAATAATAAGAAATAATAATAAAATAAACGATTCTTCCTTATAAGGGAAACATAGGGGTTATTATCTTGTTTTTGGGGCCCATCAGCAAATAGTAGCTGACCCAGGCCTTGGCCGCTCTTCCGGCGACTTTCTTCAGCGCCGTCTTCGCGGCCGTCTTGGCGGCGGCCTTGGCGACGTTGGCGCCGCCGCCGGTGCCGACGAGCATGGCGATGTCGGCCGCCATCTGGGGGGGCGGGGGGGGGGGGGGGCGGGGTCCGGGTTTTCGCCAAGGGCCCCTACGCTACGGATTTACAGAGAAGAGACGTCCCACAAGGAACTCCGAAATCAATGGAGCCACCTCGAAGATGATCAGCATC
>CAJNDS010002807.1:164175-186675 GCA_905221605.1 Symbiodinium natans | reverse complement strand
TTGTCCTGCTCCACCCCTTGGTAGCCCAGTAGCCACAATATAAAAAGGGCACCCCAACTTTTGGGGGTTGGTTACTTTTATGAAACCTTGAACCACAAAAAGGGGAGAATTGAGCCACTGGACTACCAAGACTCGGTAGCTAGGGCTCAACTCCCAGGCTGCTGAGGCGTACGAAGAAGCTTCTGTGCACATTCCGGAGCCCACGTAGTCTCCCTCGAAGGTCCTGGCGCAAACCGGGCTGTGCTGGCCGTTGACCTTGGGCAAGGTGAAAGTGCTCCAGTGAGCTGTGAGATCTCCTTTTGGATGTGCCTTCTGCCCCGTCCAGAGGCTGCAGCCCCAGTTCATATGTTCCCACCATCCTTCCTGAAGTGATCTGGCGGGAACCTTGCCCGCAGGGAGAAGAAGCTTCCCCATCTCTTCACACGTTTCTTTGGTGGCAACCACGTAGCCCTGGGGGCACGCGCTCGTCCCTTCCTGAGATCACCATGTGCCCGAAGAAGAAAGGCAAGCTACAGTATATTGCTAGCAGGGTATAGAGACCACAAACGGCTGTAAGGTTGAAACACTTCCGGAACTGACCCCTCATGGAGCGTCGATACCCAGCAGAATCGGCAGTGGGTTCTCTGCCATCTTGAGGATCAAAGGCTGGAAGTTCACAAGCGTGTCCGCACAGTTCACGTTCCCGTGAGGGTCCACATGGAGGTACTTGCCCCACGCTGTGTTCTTCAAAGCTACTTCTCCCCGCCCCGCGTCCTCGACTGCGAACCTCTCCCAGGTCCAATCTGCAGGAAGAGCGTCCGCAGCCATGGAATAGGTGGTGAGCGTGTGGCCGTCGCACCTGAGGAATCTACCCGAATGGGGGCTGTGAAAGGCGATATGCCCGTCGCCGCCGTCGATGACGGTGAAGCGCTCCCATTCCCAGGCTTCGGGAATCCTGTGCTTCCGCGGGGGAGAGCCCGCAGATGACAGGGTTTAGGGTTCAGGGTTCAGGGTTTAGGGTTTAGGGCTTAGGGATGTTCAGGGCAAAAGGGGCGATGGGCTTATTGGTATTAGTACCATAGTGTTACGATTCGCCGCTCGGCCTTGGCTGAAGGGCGTTCCGGAGGTTCCTGGAGTACTCATCTACCCCCTCAGTGACCTTTGGGGGTTTAGGGTTTAGGGTTTAGGTTTAGGGTTTAGGGGTTAGGGTTTAGGGTTTAGGGTTTGGGGGTTTGGGGGTTTGGGGGGCTTGGACCTCCCTTCCCCCGGCGGCAGTGGCAGCAGTTGGAATCCGCTCCGGAGGGCAGGCAGTGTGGCCTGCAGGTTTTGGCTGCAAGGTGAGCTTGGTGCCCCCACTTTCGCGCTGCCGCGTCCGGAGGAGCTGCCTGGGTCGAAGAGTGCGCAGATGTCCCTCTCCGTTTGCGCGCGCAGGGCCCCCGGGTGTCTGAAGCAGCGTGGCTGCCAGCAGCTGGCAGCTATCCAACATTCACTGCCGAGAAGTCTGATCCGAAATCCGCCCAACCCCTGCAACTGCCTGCCGGCGTGTTACACGTGTCCGGGTCGAGGCGGACGGCGCGCGAAGCGTTTTAACTTATTCGTCTTCTCTTCATCATCGTCATCATCATCGTCATCGCCGTCGTCATCACCATCTGAGCCAGGGAACACCTGTGGGTCTGGAACCTCGCCGCCGCTGTCGACAGATCCATCATCGCGCACCCGGAGGAAACGTTTCTCACGGTGCAGGGCCACCTCTGCCCCTACCTCCAGCGTCACCTTAGACTCGCAAGGCTCCCTAAACCCTAAACTTAACCCTAAACCCTAAACCCTAAACCCTAAACCCTAAACCCTAAACCCTAAACCCTAAACCCTAAACCCTAAACCCTAAACCCTAAACCCTAAACCCTAAACCCTAAACCCTAAACCCTAAACCCTAAACCCAAACCCTAAACTCTAACTGTGGCATCTGCATGCCAAGGAACTGTCTGGTAATCTCTGGCGGGAACGTTGCGCCGCCTGGTGGACCCAGTATGGCAAGTGTATTTGGATGTAACGGTCTCATCCAGTTCCTTACTTCTCCAACAACCAAGGGGACAAAAAAGGTTAACTCTTTCCCTACTACATCAGGAAACCCTAAAATTTCAAAGTTCAACTGTTGGCCAAGTAAGGGTCCGTGTGCAGCTCCTCCGAGGACGTCTTGGAAGCCCGTTGCAGCAGCCGCGCGTCGATCTCCTGGGCAAGGGAATCGGAGTCCACGCCGTCGCCACACCAAGTGCCAGCATTCAAGCAACTCGACTCGTTCCTCGTCCATGGTTGGGAGAGGAATAGAAACTTAAATGACTATTCCTTGTTGGGTTTGAGTACCCTTAAAACATGTAGCATGTTACCCAACTATGACAAAGGTTCAGGGAAGGGTTCGAGATGGTGGCGTGGAGGCACATGCCATCGATGATGCAAGCATCGCACTCCTCGCAGGTGTTGTTCATCACCGTCGTCTGATTGGACTCACCGGTGCAGCAAAGGGGGGCCAGCGCATCGATCAGCGAAAGGCAATCGCGCGAGTCCGCTTCATCTTCCACGAAGCTCTGGAGTTGAGAGCAATGGTACAAATGCCCACTCACCAAGACCTCAAAGTGTAGGCAAAGAAAGGCTTGTCTATAGCAGGCACTTGAGGGTTAAGGATACGGACATACGTGAACATCAGAGTAAGCGAGGACTCCTCCGCCTGAGCTGAGGGCAGCACGCGCTTGGTGGCATTGATGGTGTCCCACATGCAAAGCTCAGGACACCCCAAGGACACTGCGGGAGTTTGTGTACCATTCGCTGCATTGGAGACGTCGGCCTTCACCTCTACCATAAGTGTCCCAAACAAGGAACCCTAGTTTAGAAGAAACCCGACTCACAGGGTTGATGCGTCTTGCAAGACGTCGCCTGCAAATTGCAGCTGCCGTCTGCCGGCCGGTTTGCTGCCTCTGCGGCGGCAAGGACTGCCAGGAGGCAAGGCGTGAAGCATCGCATGGGAGCTGCTGACTTCACGTTTACGGTACTATCTGAATTGTGCCCCTTGAGCAGAAGATGCTGAAGCCGAAGCCGAGCAGTTGAGCTACTGCATGCTGGTGCCCGAGAGGCCCCAGGGAGCGGCAGCAGCTCAGCAAGGGCAGCAAGGAACTTTTCGAGCTTGCCTCTGGGACATCTACGACCCTCACCCCGACGGAGCAAGTGCCTGGATCTTGACGGCCGCTTCCTCCTGCTGCTTGTCTTGCGCGGCCTCCTGGTGGAGATAGGTACTCTTGGACGACATATGTCCGAGGTAACGACAACAGAGGCGAGGTTGGTCGAAACCTCCGGTCAAACCCATTACAGCTGCAGTTGCCCGGGTTGCCCCTCCTTGGCATCCTTGGTCGACTTCTCCCGCTTGCGGCCTTCCTGGTTGGACTTAAGTCTTGAGCAGGCACCCAGAAGGAAACGAGAATATCGAGACGAAACGGGAGAGGGCACCTGAGTGCCTTTGGCCGATATATTGGACACGTATTGGATGCTACAAGTTGGAAGCGTTGGAAACCCTATGGAGCTTGCCACGTTCTGCGAACATGGGGAAGCTTGCTCGAAGCTCAAGAAGATCCAATGCCTGAAGCCTGCGCCTGTACCCTCAAGTACGGTAGAGGGTGCAGCGTTGACAGGCGTCTGTTCTTGCTGCTCGCTTGTCGGTATGCCCGGAACTCAAGCCTGCAAACTAAACCTCCTAACCATCCGATAGCAAAGGCTGGTGGAGTGTCTCGGGAAAGGCCTGTGAGTCGGGTTTTGGAATTAAGGTCGTCCGACGGAGGTGGAAGCTAAGCAAAAGATGCTCGAGCTGTAGTGCAGCTTCTGCTGTGGGGAGAAGCAGGATAGACATGTTTTGCATGCCAGTGCTGGTCCTCGCGCCCTGGGCTCTCTCACAGACAGTTCAATGGGTCGAATGACGCACTGGGAGCTATAGCTGTGTGTCTGCTGATTATGCTGATGGGAAGCCAACTTGCGGTAGTGCAGAGGCCTGAAGACAGAGCAGGTAGAGGGTCAGCGGTGCGAGGTGTCATATATAGTATCTATAGAATATTATATACATATATATATATATAATAGTATACATAGTACATTATACATATATATATATATATATCCGCCGACCCCAGCCGGGGGCGGCGTCAGTGAAGACCCACTGCTTTTTAGACCTTCCACCTCATCCATGACAGTCCGCCAAGCGCTTGCCTGACAAAGACAGATTCCCCCCACCCCGCCCCAACCCCCCCCCACCCCCGCCCCCCACAATGCTTTCACACAGCACAGGCCTGCTGCCTGCTACCCAACCCTCGCGCCCCCAGCGCCCTTAGCGCCCTGCCCCTAGCCCCAAGATATGAATTTCGGTTTTATACAGATATAAAAAGATAAAAGATAACTAAAAGATATCTCCTTTATCTTTTGGTCTTCATGTTTACCAAAAACTCATTATATACTTTAAAATACTATGTGTATAGACATAGAACTCATTCTTTTTAAATATTTTTTGCTACAGCCCTGAACCCTAAACCCTAAATCTCGGAGCCTGTACTGGCTCTGCGGTTTGCCGGCCTGCCGCCCGCCCTCCTGTCTGGGGTCGGCGGCACTGGCGGTAGCCGTTAAATCGGGCAGCGCGAGGTCCCCAAAGGACCGAGCAAATGCGGACCTTTTAGCCCGGGTCGTCCCGGGAATAGCCTTGCTGGCCTCTGGCCTTCTGCGAAGCAGAATTAGGCCGGACGCCAGTGCCGCCGACCCCCGCGTGCCGCCGGTGAACGGTTTTTTTTTCGTGGTTTTTTGCGTCGCCACGGAGGCCCCCAGAGGGCGCGCATCATGAGCATCAGCGGGTCCAGCCCGGGACCCCCAGGCGCGCATCAGGAGCATCAGCGGCTCCCGGGGCGGGACCCCGGGGGCGCATCAGGAGCATGATGCCCCCCAAAGGGCGGGCATAAGCGACGTGTCTAAGCCCGCGGCTAGGAAAAAGGGAGTTTAGGGGCCTTATAAAGTGCTTAGAAACTTTAAGGGAGTCTAGGAGCCTCAAACGCTTAGAGATTTGAAGGGAGTTTAGGGGCCTGAACATGCTTAGAAACTTTAAGGGGGTTGAGGAGCCTCAAACGCTTAGAGATTTTAAGGGAGTTTAGGGGCCTCAAAATGCTTAGAAACTGCTCGCCCCGCGCTTCTGCCTGCGCTGCCCGCCCATGGGCGCAGCCCCTTAAAATATATGTGTCATGTTTTGCTGAATGCCTGTCGGCGCAAGCTCTGAGACCTCAGATGGTATGTGCTTGTGCTCGGTCACGAGACAACAGCGACACCAGCACGACTCGTCAGAGCTCTTCGTGCACTCTTTTACGTGTCGAATAAGGTATATGCTGAGCATACTGTCTCTCTACTGCAGCTACTAGTATGGCTACTACAGCTGTTGAACATTCTCGGATACTCTCTGCAGCTCACGTGAGGAGACGGAGAAAACAAATGTGGGCTGATCAACAGATACTGTACCACATCTTCATTGCCTGGCCCTCATGATGCACAGACACACAAAGAAGCCGAGGCAAAAGAAGTGGCCTTCCGTGCCACATTGCCGCGATGGATTGCCTGCTGCCAGACGCGAGAGGAGGGCATTGGGCCATTGGGTCAACAAATGAAGCATCCAGCACCATTGCATCTGTCAAGAAACTTCGAGTTTGAAGCAGTTTAGGGGGGGCCCACATCCAGAAGCGCCTGGATCTTCGTGGCAGCTTCCTCCTGCTGCTTGTCTTGCGCGGCCTCCCGGCCACCAAGAAGGGCGAGGTTTGCGAGCCAACAAAGCTGAACCCGAACTCTGAAGGCCCCGCTACCAGAAGGTTTGAAGCCCAACGTCTCGCGGAGCTGGCCCCGTCGTGGCCCTGTGCGCCGTGCCTTGGCCGCTTGGTCCTTTTGCTTGGTGCGCCCATCCTGTCCGCACAGCACGCGACAAGGAACGCCCTCAACTCAAGCATGCAAACTGAACCTCCTAAGCATTCGATGGTGAAGGTTGGTGCTGCTGCATGCTTGTCGGCTCAAGCTCTGAGACCTCAGATGGTATGTGCTCGTGCTCGGTCCCGAGGCAACAAGAGACACCAGCACCACTCGTGACTCGTGAGAGCTCCACTCTTTCACGTGTCGATTGCAGTATGCTGACATATGCTGAGCATACTGTCTCTCTACTACAGCTATGGCTACTACAGCTGTTGAACATTCTTGGAATCTCTTTGCAGCTCACCTGAGGGACGGAGAAACAAATTGTGGCTGATCAACAGATACCACATCTTCATTAACTGGACAGAATGATGGCACAGAAGTGGCCTTCCGTGCCAGGTTGCCGCGATGGATTGCCTGCCGCCAGACGCAGGAGGAGGGCATTTTGGTCGACAAATGAAGCATCCAGCACCATTGCATCTGTCAAGAAACTTCGAGTTTGAAGCAGTTTAGGTGCGGCCCCTGTCAGGATCTCCGTATTGCGCTGTGCTGTGTAATTACCCACATCAAGAAAGCGCCTGGATCTTCGTGGCAGCTTCCTCCTGCTGCTTGTCTTGCGCGGCCTCCCGGCCACCAAGAAGGGCGAGGTTTGCGAGCCAGCAAAGCGGAACCCGAACTCTGAAGGCCCCGGTACCAGAAGGTTTGAAACCCAACATCTCGCGGTCGTGGCCCGGTGCCTTGGCGGCTTGTTCCTGCTGCTTGGTGCGCCCATCCTGTCCGCACAGCACGCGACAAGGACCGCCCTCCTCTCAAGCCTGCAAACTGAACCTCCCAAGCATCCGATTGTAAAGGCTGGTGAGGTGTCTCGGGCACGCCGTGGGAGTGTGTGAAGAGTTTTGTAAGGTTTTCAGGGTTCCAGAACTGCTTGAGGTTCGGGGGGCTGAGTTGGGTTTGGGCATTCAGGATGTTTTACATGCCCGTGCCAAGTGGCTTTTTTCACAGTCCACAACGAGTAACGTCTCCAAACATTAAAACACACACACGGATGATTGGCAGGAGCCCGTTTCTGCTAACTGAAAGCGGTTTAGGGTTTAGCGTTTAGGGTTTGGGGTTTAGGGTTTAGGGTTTAGGGTTAAGGGTTTAGGGTTTAGGGTTTAGGGTTCAGGGTTACTAAACTACATTGCTGTATGAGAATATGCTACAATACGTCTTAGTTGGTGCATCTTTCCGTGTTATTCGACTGTCTTTTACAATGTAGTTAATATGGGTGGTTGTCAAAATTATCGTCCGCGGCACCTAATATTTAGGGTACCCCAAAAGGGATCATCATTTTGACAACCGCCGATATGTTCAACTGCAGCCAGTGTTTTTGAGCATCTTCATCCCACACCTTTGCCCCGCACCCTCATCGCTCGCAGCACCTCACCCGAAACGATATTCGCAGCGGCCCCCTGAACCCTAAACCCTAAACCCCAAACCCGAAATCCTAAACCCTAAACCCTAAACCCTAAACCCGACCCTAAACAAAAAAGAGGCCTTCCGTGCCACGTTGCCGCGGTGGATCGCCTGTCGCCAGATGCAGGAGTCCCGTCTTCGGACGCACTGCAACTGCAAGCTTGGGGTCGACCCCTGCTAGATTTTGGGGGGTTTCCGAAAATAGGGGTACCCTTAAACCCTGAACCCTAAACCCTGGGGTCCCTTTAAGGGGATTCTATTCTATTTTGAGAATAAAAGGGGTACCCCCTATTGTGAGACATGCCCACGGTGCAACTGCCTAATACCGGGGTCGGCATAATTTCCCGGCGTATTCCCTTAGGGTCTAGGGTTTAGGGTTTAGGGTTTGGGGTTTAGGGTTTAGGGTTGAGGGTTGAGGGTTGAGGGTTGAGGGTTTAGGGTTTAGGGTTTAGGGTTTAGGGTTAGCTTAGGGTTTAGGGTTTAGGGTTTACTAATAACCCCCAAAACACCCTACTCTAATTATTCAGGCCCCTATATTAAACTCACATCAAGAAAGCGCCTGGATCTTTGTGGCGGCTTCCTCCTGCTGCTTGTCTTGAGCGGCCTCCCGGCGGCCAACAGGGGCGAGGTTTGCTAGCCCCGCAATCCTGAAGCCAAACCCTGAAGACCCCCCGTACTCCAATCGTGGCCCTCTGCGCCGTGCCTTGGCCGCTTGGTCCTGCTGCTTGGTGCGCCCTTCCTGGCCGCACAGCGCTGTGTCGTGTGCGACATCGGTGTGCAGAGTCAAGCGAGGCACATAAGTGCCGAACTCGAGCTTGTAAACATTGCTAACGACATTCCATATCAGAAGCCCGTTGTCTCAGGCACTATCTGGGCCTCGTACGTTCAACACAAAGCGCGTGACAATTGCGGTGCACACAAGGAATTTCGTAGGGTGCCCGCCCACGAGTCACAGACTTGCTTCGAATTCAACTGTTCAGGGCACACTTCGCGTGTCTTGCAGGTATCAGGTTTCGGGCACTCGTGAGATAGTGCACGACCACAGGCGACAAAGCGACCGGGCGGCTTGCCACACACTCTCGGGCTTATCTATCGGGACTTCCTCTTGAGGGGCCCACAACTCCCACAACTGTTGCAAATTTGAGGCCACAACCCACATCTCCATCGCCTGACACTCTCTTCTTCACACCCCAGGATGAGCCTCGAAATACATGTAATGTTGCTGTCGTGGTGGTGCTGAGGTCGGCGAAAACGTTGTAAGCAATAACCCATGCACAGCAATGACGATAAACTGTGTCACAAGCATCACCGACAGGTTCACTTCCTTTGTTAGGCGAGATCTGGAATCCTGTAGTTTAGTTTGTGGAAAATGCAAAAAAAATCGGCGTACGTCTGGGCGTGACCCCCCTTTTTGAGTTCACACACTCAGCTCGTCTTGGCAAGAACGTATGAGCAGGACATCGACAGGACGTGAGCAGCCCCGGTGTCCTGAACATCAGTTTAGGGCTTAGGGCTTAGGGCATAGGGCTTAGGACTTAGGATTTTGGGTACAGGGTGTAGGGGTGCTCTGAGGTGGCATGCCTGAAACATGCCCAACATTGACGGGGTCGCGGATCGAGCATGATTGAGGCCCCCAATGCACACCACAGAATATCTGCAGTGTCTTGTTGGACGCCGACTACAGAGATGCCCCGCTGAGCAATCATGAGAGAAAGCCACCACACCAACACACAGGCGCGCGCGCACGCACACAGGCCCCGGAGAACAAAAGCGGCCTTCCGTGAAAGGTTGCCGCGATGGATCGCCTGGCGCCGAGCGGAGGGCTCTAGGTCCATGACTGAAGCGTCCATCTGTCAACGAAAACTTCGCCTTCAACATAGACCCCCTGCTGGGTTTGGCAGTTTGGGGGATTTGGGGTGGCACCTTCAAGATCTCAGTGTACTTCTTTGACAACTTCACTGTGCTTTGTGCTCACATCCAGAAAGCGCCTGGATCTTTGTGGCGGCTTCCTCCTGCTGCTTGTCTTGAGCAGCCTCCCGGCGGCCAAGAGGGGCGAGGTTTGCTAGCCCCGCAATCCTGAAGCCAAACCCTGAAGACCCCCCGTACTCGGTTCTTGAACACATCTACTCCAATCGTGGCCCTCTGCGCTGTGCCTTGGCCGCTTGGTCCTGCTGCTTGGTGCGCCCTTCCTGGCCGCACTGTGTCGTGTGCGACATCGGTGTGCCGAGTCAAGCGAGACACATAAGTTTTTAAGTGCCGAACTCGAGCCTGTAAACTAACCTTGCTAACGACAATATCAACAGCCCATTGTCTCGGGTACTATCTGGGCCTCGCCCACGTGTCGCAAGACGTGTTTCACTTCGAATTCAACTGTACAGACAAAGCGACCGCGCGGCTTGCCACACGCTCTTTCATGCATTCTCGGGCTTGTCTATAGGGACTTCCTCTTGAGGGGCCCACAACTGTTGCAAATTGGAGGCCACAACCCACATCTCCATCGCCTGACACTCACGGCCGGATAGCCTTCTTTCTTTCCCCGAGATAACGACGGAACGGAACCGATGAGCACTCTTCCTCACACCGCAGGATGAGCCTCGAAATTCATGTGATGTTGCTGTCATGGTGCTGAGGTCGGCGAAAGCGTTGTGATGATAAACTGTGTCACAAGCCTTACCGGCACGTTCACTTCCTGCGTCAGGCGAGGTCTGGAATCCTGTAGGTTGTGGAAGACGAAAAAATCTGCGCACGTTTGGGCATGACCCCCTTTTTCTTTTTGAGTCCACACACTCAGCGGTGGCATGCCTGAAACATGCCTAACATTGACGGGGTCGTGGATCGAGCATGATCGAGGCTCCCCAATCCACATCACAGAATATCTGCAGGGTCCCCGCTGAGCAATCATGAGAGAAAGCCACCACACCAACACACAGGGGCGCGCGCGCACGCACACAGGCCCTGGAGAACAAAAGTGGCCTTCCGTGCAAGGTTGCCGCGATGGATCGCCTGGCGCCGGGCGGAGGGCTCTAGGTCCATGACTGAAGGGTCCATCTGTCAAGAAAAACTTCGCCTTCAACATAGACCCCCTGCTGGGTTTAGCAGTTTGGGGGTGGCACCTTCAAGATCTCAGTGTACTTCTTTGACAACTTCACTGTGCTTTGTGCTCACATTCAGAAAGCGCCTGGATCTTTGTGACGGCTTCCTCCTGCTGCTTGTCTTGAGCGGCCTCCCGGCGGCCAACAGGGGCGAGGTTTGCTAGCCCCGCAATCCTGAAGCCAAACCCTGAAGACCCCCCGTACTCGGTTCTTGAACACATCTACTCCAATCGTGGCCCTCTGCGCTGTGCCTTGGCCGCTTGGTCCTGCTGCTTGGTGCGCCCTTCCTGGCCGCACTGTGTCGTGTGCGACATCGGTGTGCAGAGTCAAGCGAGGCACATAAGTGCCGAACTCGAGCTTGTAAACTAACATTGCTAACGACATTCCATATCAGAAGCCCGTTGTCTCAGGCACTATCTGGGCCTCGTACGTTCAACACAAAGCGCGTGACATGGCGGTGCACACAAGGAATTGCGCAGGCTGCCCGCCCACGTGTCGCAGACTTGTTTCACTTCGAAACCA
Source organism: Symbiodinium natans (assembly GCA_905221605.1). NCBI lineage: Eukaryota > Dinophyceae > Suessiales > Symbiodiniaceae > Symbiodinium > Symbiodinium natans. The sequence continues at coordinate 175,660 of CAJNDS010002807.1, read as the reverse complement.
ACTGTACACCAACACACAGGGGCGCGTGCGCACACAGGCCCTGGAGAACAAAAGTGGCCTTCCGTGAAAGGTTGCCGCGATGAATCGCCTAGCGCCGAGCGGAGGGCTGCAGGTCCATGACTGAAGGGTCCATCTGTCAAGAAAAACTTCGCCTTCAACATAGACCCCCTGCTGGGTTTAGCAGTTTGGGGGTGGCACCTTCAAGATCTCAGTGTACTTCTTTGACAACTTCACTGCGCTTTGTGCTCACATCCAGAAAGCGCCTGGATCTTTGTGGCGGCTTCCTCCTGCTGCTTGTCTTGAGCAGCCTCCCGGCGGCCAAGAGGGGCGAGGTTTGCTAGCCCCGCAATCCTGAATCCAAACCCTGAAGACCCCCGGTACTCGCGGTTAGGACCTTTCCTAACCTTACAGCCGCCGTGTGTGTTGCGTTCACATTAATATTATTATTCATGCGTCCCCCGCTACTTATAATAATATTATGACTGCTCTCTTCACATTAAATTATTAGGTGAGAACAGTGAGTGAGTTTACGAGTGAACGGAGTGAACGAAAGTACACGGGCTCACGGCGTTCACACACTCATAATTTGCCCGTGTGTTTGTATTCGAGAGCGAGTACACGGAAGTAGTATTGTATTAGTGATTATAATGTGAAGAGAATGTAATATCAAATTTACAAGTGAGTGAAACGAATGCGTGAAATTTAATATGAAATCGACGAAACCCACGGGCGTAATACTATTAATAACTAGCCCGTGTTCTCTTTCCTTCGTTTCGTTCTTGTGTTCACTGCGTTCATTCCTTCGCAGGCTCATGCATTCTCCTATTCACACGTTCACTACACTTTATTTTATTATTTTCGATTCTTGAACACATCTACTCCAATCGTGGCCCTCTGCGCTGTGCCTTGGCCGCTTGGTCCTGCTGCTTGGTGCGCCCTTCCTGGCCGCACAGCACTGTGTCGTGTGCGACATGGGTGTGCAAGAGTCAAGCGAGGCACATAAGTCTTTAAGTGCCGAACTCGAGCCTGTAAACTAACCTTGCAAACGACATTGTCTCAGGTACTATCTGGGCCTCGTACGTTCAACACAAAGCGCGTGACAATGGCTGTACACACAAGGAATTGCGCAGGGTGCCCGCCCACGTGTCGCAGACTTGTTCCACTTCGAATTCAACTGTTCAGGGCACATTCCTGCGTGTCTTGCAGGTATCGGGTTTCGGGCACTCGTGAGATAGTGCACGACGACAAGCAACAAAGCAACCGTACGGCTTGCCACACACGCTTTCATGCACTCTCGGGCTTATCTATCGGGACTTCCTCTTCAGGGGCCCACAACCGTTGCAAATTGGAGGCCACAACCCACATCTCCATGTGGTGCTGAGGTCGGTGAAAAACCGTTGCGAGCAATAGCGATCGTATCCATCTGCGGCGATGATGATGAACTGTGTCACAAGCATCACCGCACGTTCACTTCCATCAAGGTTTTCCGGCTTTGCTAGGCCAGGTCTGGAACGCTGTTGTTTGTCGCAAACGTAAAAATCTGCACCGTTTGGTCATGACCCCCTACGAGAGTTAACACACTCAGCTCGTCTTGGCATGAACTGATGAGCACGACATCGACAGGACGTGACCTGCCCCAGTGCCCTGAACATCAGTGCTCTGAGGTGGCATGCCTGAAACATGAACATTGAAGGGGACGTGGATCGAGCATGATTGAGGCTCCCAATCCACATCACAGAATATCTGCAGTGTCATGTTGGATGCCGACTACAGATATGCCCCGCTGAGCAATCATGAGAGAAGTCACCACACCAACACACACACACACACACACACCCACACACCCACACACGCACGCACACACACACACACACACACACACACACACACACACACACACACACACACACACACACACACACACCACACACACACACACACACACACACACACACACACACACACACACACACACACACACACACACACACACACACACACACACACACACACACACACACACACACACACACACACACACACACACACACACACACACGCGCGCGCGCGCGCGCGCGCGCGCGCACACACAGGCCCTGGAGAACAAAGGTGGCCTTCCGTGCAAGGTTGCCGCGATGGATCGCCTGTCGAAAACTGGAGCGCTGTAGGTACATGACTGAAGCGTCCATCTGACAAGAAAAACTTCACCTTCGCCTTTAACCCCCTGCTGGGTTTCCTCTTTTGAGGGGTAGCCCCTTCAAGATCTCTCAGTGTGCTTCACTGTGCTGCGTACCCAAGTCAAGAAAGCACCTGGATCTTGGTGGCGGCTTCCTCCTGCTGCTTGTCTTGAGCAGCCTCCGGCGGCCAAGAGGGGCAACGTTTTACTAGCCCCGCAATCCTGAAGCCAAACCCTGAAGACCACCCTACTGGAAGGCTTCAGACCGATTAATTATCTACCCACATGTTGGCCCTCGGCGCTGTGCCTTGGCCACTTTGTCCTGCTGCTTGGCGCGCCCTTCCTGGCGGCAGAGCGCCGTGTCGCATGTGACTTCGGTGCGCGACATCAAGCATCGAGGATTTCGCGGCGCGTGCTAAAGGGGTGCTCCCCGCGCTCGTGACTACGTTTGGAGTCGAGTTCAACTGTTAGTGCACACGTTTGAGCCGACGGGTCAATTACCGTCGTGCGTTTTGCACGCTTTTGACTGCGGTTGGTTGGGGGTTTGGGGGGGTGGTGGGTGGGAGGGGGTTTGGTTGCGCCTTGGTTCTCGCAGCTCCCAACCATTCCCAACGGGCCGCCCGAACACTTCGACCGCCGTACCGCCTGTTAACCCCATTCCTTCTGTTCCTGAACCTGGAGCCTTAGCCACCCCCACCTTTCGGGTATAAGGGGGCTTTGGGTTTGCGGGGGGGGGGGGGGGGGGGGGGGGGGGGGGGGGGGGGGGGGGGGGGGGGGGGGGGGGGGGGGGGGGGGGGGGGGGGGGGGGGGGGGGGGGAGGGGTCAGCATAGCGTCGGTTCTTCGTGTGTAACTGCGACGCATGCATGCACAACAGTTGTCAAGTCCAGGCATTTTCTCCCTTAAGGTGAAAGTGGCCACCGAAAGCTGGTACATGTGAATACAGGAGGGGTTGAATCCTTTTGGACTTTTGGAGTATCTTGAAGAAAAGTATCCTTGCGCAGTCACTCCAAAGGAGTGCCGAATCCCGATCTTTGGAACTACGCCAGATCTTATCAATTTATCAATGGAGATGGGAGATTTGCTTTCCAGCACGGGCCATTACTTGGCCAGCTTGTGACCAGACGGACGTGCGCCAAAAAAGCTTTCCAGTGCCATTCTTAACTCCTGAATTCTTGCCCTGCCTTCCTCTAGCCCGGCAGAAGACACTCGTCAATCCTATACTCAGACCCCTGAACCCTAAACCTCAAACCCCCCAAGAGGCCGACCAGCACAAGTCCCTTAGCTCTTCACCAAAGTCCCTGAAGCCTGCTGCCCCCCCCCCCGGTTTCCTGGTGCTTCGCATACGGCCAAGAAGAACCGTGGACCGCAAAGCATTCAGGGAAGGGGTAAGCTCTATTCCCATTAGCCCAAATTTTTACGATATTGTTTTACGGGCAACAGTGTTTTGCATTGAAGCGGCGCATGCAAGCGAAATAACACCAAAAAGCACAAACATGGGGGTTTTTCGAAAAACCACGTTTTTGCACCGTGAAACCACGAAAACATCGGCATACGCAGTGTTTTCGGCCTGCGAACCACCTTCAAAACAAGACACGGAAAAAAGGCATGCGCGATCACCGAAAGTACCACGCCTGCCATGGTTTTCACAAAACGACCTCTGAAACTTGCACATTTTTTGAACTAAAACCACGTTCAAAATCGTGCGCCTGCCTAGGCCAAATGCTTATTTGCAAAAAAACGCACGACGGTTAACGCCCCATGCGGACGTTTGAGTGTCTTTCAAGCAAGTACGCCCCAGTCCAACAAGAGTGCGGGGACCGGGCCAGCTTGCCCGGCATTCGAGATCTGAGCCCACAGTCGTCGCACATTCTGTGGAGGCCACCCATCCGAGAACATCCCAGATCTTCATCGCCCGACCCTCATAGCCCGCGAAACGATGATAGCGCACACGCATAAATGTCAAGAGTGAGGGGCCTTTCGTGCCAGGTTGCCGCGCTGGATCGCCTGTCGCCAGATGCAGCAGGAGGGCTTTTGGGTCAACGACTGAAACGTCCGGCACCGATACATCGGGGTGTTGAAGGTAGACGGTTAAACGGGTTCAAAAAAAGCAGGGCTCAATAACGGGCTTAATATGGTTTGTGTCCCGAGAATCGTGGTACCTCTTATATGCCCCCAAATACCTCCTTCTTATAGGAACCCCAACATAGGTACCCTTATTTCGGAAATCCCCATACTGCTTCAGGCTGGCAGGTCAGCCAAGCAAGCTTCGGTTGTGCGGGATCTAGCCACCCTTCCTGCAAGGCATGTTCAGAATACCTCTGCAGAATTCTTCTGCTTCAGTAAGCACCGGAAGGCGCCTGGATCTTGGTGGCTGCTTTCTCCTACCAAACATAAGCAGGTTGGGGCCTCGGGATTTCGGGATTAGGGTTCAGGGTTTGGGGTTCAGGGTTTAGGGTTTAGGGTTTAGGGTTGAAGGTTTAGGATTTAGGGTTTGGGGTTTAGGGTTTTAGGGTTTAGGGTTTAGGGTTTAGGGTTTAGGGTTTAGGGTTTAGGGTTTAGGGTCCTAGTCTTCAGGGGGGCTTTCGGGCTTTAGGGCTTCATCTTGCAGCCCACCTGCTCCGAAGCAGCCTAATTAAGCCAAGGCTCTGGGGATGGGACCCTACCTGTAAAACCGAGACTCCTAAAAGGGATCGAAACCCTTGGGCTTTAGGGTTTAGTGACTCGGGTTTAGGGTTTAGGGTTTAGGGTTTGGGGTTTGGGGTTTAGGGTTCAGCGTTTAGAATAAATGACGTAGTAGGGCTGTTTTTCATTGTTACTACGATCCCCAAAAGGACACCCCGATGTCTGCACCCGCCAAAATGTCGGAAGGAACCCTATATACACTCACCAACAGCAGCAGGCCCCGCTTCAGAGACCCTACAATCGGAGTACCCCAAAATCCTAAACCCTAAACTCTAAACCCTAAACCCTAAAACCCTAAACCCTAAACCCTAAACACCCAAACCATTAGAACACTTCTTGTAGGAACAAGCCTTTATCCGGAAACCCCTAGATGGAATCTTTGATCGGATCCTAAACCCTAAACCCTAAAAACCCTAAACCCTGCCTTTGGAGTTGTTTCGGGGCTACTGGAAGGGGGCCGAATTAGAATAGGGTTTTGGGGGTTGTTGTAGTATAAATGTCAAGGGACCACGAGGGAGTACTACTGGTAACTATGAACCCTAAACCCTAAACCCTAAACCCTAAACCCTAAACCTCCCCTTGCCCCCGCAAGAGGCTCCCAGGGCTGCCTCGTCCTGCTTCTTCCTGCGGCCTTCCTGGTGGCTCAAAACCCCCCAAAACCCTAAAACCCTACAACCCTAAACCCTAAACCCTAAACCCTAAAGCCTAAACCCTAAACCCTAAACCCTAAACCCTAAACCCTAAACCCTAAACCGCAAAGGAAGTTGAAGGAGCTGAAGGTGGTTTGTGCCTATCTGGTCGCCAACTGTCAGGCTTCCGTGTAGGGACTGCTGTAGATTGGGATGCTTTTTGTTCTTGGGGCTTCGGGCTTAGGGTTTAGGGTTTATGGGGTTGAGGGCTTAGGGTTTAGGGTTCAGGGTTTAGGGTACTCGGGGGGGGGGGGGGGTGTTCGTTATAGGGTTCAGCAGGAGTTAGAGCCCACGAATTAACCCCTAAGCCCGACGGCCTCCCCTCTTCCAACACCCCTCCCACGCAAGGCTGCCAGCTACAAAGTCCGCCAGCTACAAAGCCCCTTCCCTAATTCCTAAGCCTTAAATCCCCTAAACCCTAAACCCTAAACCCTAAACCCTAAACGCCCAAACCTCACACAAGTCGCCTTCCGCGCTTTGTTTCCCCGGAGCACCGCCTTGGGTTGTTTCAGGTTTTGCGTTCAGGTTTTGGGCCTAGGTTTAGGGTCTACAGCATTCAGGGTAGAAGGTAGAAGGTCTGGGGGGGTTCATAGGGTTTGGGGGTTGGGATGTTCCCCCTTATACTAACAGTCCTCAATGGGATTATAGTAGGGGGTACTTACAAGCCATATTGCGGACTGTCAGTAGAAGGGTGAACATCCCGAGTTTGGGGGTACCCAGAAATCTTCAGGACCCCTTAAGCAAGGAATATACCTTAAACCATACTGCCGTTCCTTTTATAGTTTAAGGGATATAGGGGGTTTGGAGTCTCTGGGTATCTAAAAGCTTGGCGGTTTACAGGGTTGCTAGGTTAGATTCAAGAGTTGAGAGCTGTGGGCTGGGTGTTTGGGAGGTCAAGAAAGATTTGGGGTTTGGGTTTGGATTTTAGGGTTTAGGGCTTAAGGCTTGGGGTTTAGGGTTTAGGGTTTAGGGTTTAGGGTTTAGGGTTTAGGGTTTAGGGTTTAGGGTTTAGGGTTTAGGGTTTTAGGGTTTAGGGCCGAGCTTCCTTGGCATTCGGACTCATGCCTCGGCGTGTGTGGAACGTGCGGTGAGCAAACAGGCTAAGCAAGCAATCCACAGTGAGATCGAGGGTTTAGAGTTTAGGGTTCAGGGTTTAGGGCTGAGGGTTTAGGGACAGAGCGCCTGAATCTTGGTGGCCGCTTGCTCCCGCTTTTTGTCTTGCATCTCCTGCCAGAGTTGCGCAACACACCCTAAACCCTAAACCCTAAACCCTAAACCCTTGCAGCTCCAACCCCGAACCTTCACACCCCCAACCGCTTGCGCACGGGTCGGAAGAGGGCTTTCACGGACATCGCTTATTCTGCCGCACCTTGCTGCGAACCTACTCGTCCTGGTCACCATCATATGGGAGTCTACGAAAATAAGGGACCCCCAAAATAGGATCCCCAAATACTAGGATCCCCTGATCCCCTGAGAAAAAAAAGACCCCAACAAGGTACCCTAATTTCGGAAACCCCCATCTCACTCATGTCCCCTAGGGCTTTCATTGAGATCAGTCTGGGGAAGCAAGTCAGGAAAAGGGGCTTCGAAGGGCTTCGGGTTGCGAGTTCAAGGCATAAAAGGATGAGGTCCCCGTTTTTGGCAGCTATTGCCATCTGGCACCATAAATATAGGTACCCTTCAAAGGACCATAATGTAGGGAAGTGCGCATGAGGCCCCCCGGCCTGAAACATCAACATCATGCATGCATAGGGCAGTGGTAGGCTCATTCCGTGGGTTTTTTGGTTTTCGGTGCTTAGGGCTTTCAGGTCTTGGGGCTCGAAGCTTCCGAACTTTCCTTCGCCAAAACCCCGAAAACCCCGAAAACCCCGAAACCTGAACCCCCCTCGGCCCCTAAACCCTAAACCCTAAACCCTAAACCCTAAACCCTAACCCCTAAACCCCCGCCTCCGATGCGGGCCCGGGCTTCTCCTGCGCCGCGGATGGCGTCTCCGGCTCATCTGCGGTGACCTTCTTTGCTTGTTCAGAGAGGTATAGGGTTTAGGGTTTAGGGTTTAGGGTTTAGGGTTTAGGGTTTAGGGTTCAGGGTTCAGGGTTCAGGGTTTAGGGTTTAGGGTTTAGGGTTTTTGGGGTGTAACCCCAGAAATCTTCGGCGCGTTCACGCAAGGCCGAAGGAGATGTGCCGAGCATCCCGCCGTGGAGCTGACGATCCTGCCGTGGAAAGCAAGCTTCTGAACCACCCTAAACCCTAAACCCTAAACCCTAAACCCTAAACCGCTTGAACACCTGGAACCCTTCACCCTGTCGGCATGAAGCCCGAAGCCTCCTTGAACTCGGAAACCCTACACCATCCTAAGCCCACCCTACACCATCAGCCATACACCCAACCATGAGCCTCAGGCCCGTGCATCAGAGAGGCCTCGGCAGTCAGAACTCCGAACCCGCAAAAGTCCTCAACCCCTCACCCTCAAACCTAAACCCCAGAACCCTAAACCCGAACAACCCTAAACCCTAAACCCCAAAGCCCTAAACCCTAAACCCTAAACCCGAAAACCCCAGCAACCAGGGCATCTTGCGATCTCCTGAGGGCGAGAGGTCGCGTCTTCAGCATCGACTTGAAGTCCTCGCACAGGGCTTTCGGACTTTCAGGTTTTGGGGTTTAGGGGGGCGTTTTAGGGGGGGAATTTGGGTTTCTTTCTTTTTTTTTGTGGGGGGTGGGGGGGTGGGGGGGGTAGGAGGAGGTTTGGAGGCTTTCTGACTTTCAGGTTGAGAATTTTGGGGGTTTGGGGGGGGGGGGGGGGGGGGGGGAGGTTTGGGGGTTGAAGGGGTTGAGGGTTGAGATACTGTGGCTTTAGGTTTAGGGCTACAGGGATTCGAGCCGTTTAGGGAAGCTTCGGCGTTCACTGACGAAGTGGCATAGCCGAAGCCAAGCTTGAGAGTATGGATCGAACTCAAGATTTTGTGGGCTTCGGGTCGATTGGGAACCCCGAGACCAGAAGTTGAACACTAGCAGATGCGCCACCCGAAAAACCCTAAACTCTAAACCCTTTTTTCTCCGGCTGCCCTGTTGAACTCTGAGCCCCCCAACCGAAACTCCAAAGCTTCTCATTCACCCTCGAGCTTCACCAGGCTTTAGGGTTTAGAGTGAGTCTTCTGATATTCTTAAATTCTTACATTCTTATTTTCTTATTTTCTTATATTCTTATATTCTTATATTCTTATATTCTTATATTCCTATATTCTTATATTCTTATATTGATATATTCATACATTCGTATGTTCTTATATGAATAAAAGATCTTGTATGATTATACCAGTATCGTCGTATTTCTGTTGTAAAAATATACTCTTCAAAATCTGCTATTTTCCTACTAGTCTACTCTTGGATGATGATCTTTTTCTACCCATATACTAGGATATAGGCTTTAGGGTTTTCATGCTCTGGTCCGCACGCGTCCTCACTGGACATCTCCGACACGGCGACGCCGTTGACGGCCGCGATCTCCTCTCCTCCGGACGCATCTTTCTTCCTATGCGGTTACACCGCACTAGCGAAAGAAAAGACAAGGAACTATTTACATCCTAGCTGCCACCGGCGTGGAAGACAACCCAAACACCGTGCCAGAACCCACGCGCTAGGCTTGCGGTCGAGGGTCTAGGGTTGAGGGTGGAGGGGGTTTTGGGGCTTAGGGCTATAGGGTTTAGGGTTCAGGGTTCAGGGTTTAGGTCTTGTCGGGTTTAGGCTGTATGGTGTATGGAGGTCGGGGTTTGCAGAGGTTCGCGGCTTAAGATCTGCAACTTTATCACTTTATCATGGACGTGCGCCCTAAACCCTAAACCCTAAACCCTAAAGCCTACACCCTAAACCCTAAACTCTAAGCCCAAACTTTGGCTCATGCGCAAGAGTCTCAGGTCCAAGCAGATCTAGTGGCAGTGGCAGTCATAGCAAGCCCCACCCTAAACCGCTAAACTCGTAAACCCGAGAACCCGAAACCCCTAAACCATGAGCTGCCCTCAACCGCAGGGTGGGCTTTTGCAGGGCTTGGGATTGTGCAAGGGGTGAAGGGCCAAGGGGGGGAGGGGGGCGTCTGATCCCAAAACCGTCTAAACCCTCGAACCCTAAACTCTTCAACCCCCCTAAGCCTTGCCTCAAACCCTAAACCACCCTAAAACCCCTCAACTCTAATCGCTGAAACCCCTCGAATAAACCCAGAACCCTAAACTCTAAACCCCGAACCCTAAACCCTAAACCCTCGAGAATTCGGGAGCCTCCCCGGAATCCCACGGTGGCAGCCCAGGTGCCCGGGGCCACCTCGACTCTCTAAGGGTTTAGGGTTGAGGGTTTGGGGTTTAGGGTTTAGGGTTTGGGGTTTAGGGTTTAGGGTTTAGGGTTTAGGGTTTAGGGTTTAGGGTTTAGGGTTTAGGGTTTAGGGTTACTGCCCTGAGAGACTCAGAGCTTCGGGCACTTGGGCAGGGTTGCAGTGTTTACGGGCTTGTCTACTCCAGGGTTTAGGGTTTAGGGTTTAGGGTTTAGGGTTTAGGGTTTAGGGTTTAGGGTTTCAGAGTTGCAGAGTTTAGGGTTTAGGATGTAGGGTTCAAGGTATAGAGTTTAGGAGTCCCCAAACCCTAAACCGAAACCCTAAACTGGGGCTTCTGTGCTCGGGCTTTCGGGTCTAGTTCTAGGGTCTAGGGTTTAGGGTTTAGGGTCTAGGGTTTATTGTTTAGATGAACCCTGAAACCCTGAACCCTCAACGTCAAACGCTCATACCCTAAACCCTGAACCCAACCGTAAACCCCAAACCCAAAGCAAACAAAGGCAGCCAAAACCAGCAATGTCTCGCCACAAAGAAGGAAGCCCTCAATTTTAAAGCCTAAGCCCTAAACCCAGAGCTTGGGATGTTCCTCCTTATACGAACAGTCCTTAATAGGGATTATAGTACCCCCCATTCTACTCCCTATTCAGGACTGTTTGTAGAAGGGGGAACATTCCAACCGAGAGCTCTAATCCCCCCCCCCACCCCGGCCCGCCCCGCCCCAGGGAACGATCCAGCGCTTAGGCCTTAGGGAATCTTGACAATGCTCCAGGGGTTGAGAGTCTTTAGGTTCAGGGCCTTGGGGCCTTGGGGGCGTCTGGGGTGTAGGTCTTGCGGCGTTCGACAGCCTTGTTGACGATCACAGGCTCCGGTGGCAGGGCGACGAAGGACCTGTGGAACTACTGGAAGTGCAACTCACCCTAAACCCTAAACACAGCTCTGCCCCAAGACCCAGAAAAAACCGGGTGCAGGGTTTAGGGTTTAGGGTTAGGGCTTAGGTTTAGGGTTCCTCTTAAACCCAAGAAGGGAAGAAGAAGCTGGGCCGAAGACAGGCCGACTTTTGTCACCTCCTCACCGGCTACGACCTCCTCGAACTCCTTAGGAACCAGCTTCGCGCGTCGGACTTGGAGTTCCAGGGCTCTCTAGGGTTTAGGGTTTAGGGCTTATAAGTTTAGGGTTTTGGGTTTAGGGTTTAGGGTTTAGGGTTTAGGGTATCGGTATTAGGGTATTAGGGTATTAGGGTATGATAGGGTATGATAGGGTATTAGGGTATTAGGGTATTAGGGTATTAGGGTATTAGGGTTTAGGGTTTAGGGTTTAGGGTTTAGGGTTAGGGCACGGGGTACCTTATTGGGGTCCTTATTCTAAGGTGGTCCTACTATTTGGGGGACTCTCTTGGGGGGTTCCTTATTTTGGTAAACCCCCACTCTGTCTGAGCTCATGTTGTCAAAAAGGGGGCCACATGAGTGCATCGGAAAGCTGTGGACGAAAACTCACGGCATTCACAGACCGCATGTGGTCTCGTGGCCTGCGCTCTACACTCCCTAGGGGTCCATGTACCCATATTATAGTATATACTTGGGCCCTGAAGCCACTATCTGTGAACCCCTTTAAGGCCCAAGTA
>CAJNDS010002807.1:149175-159175 GCA_905221605.1 Symbiodinium natans | reverse complement strand
TTTTCTGCGCGAATGCACCCTAAACCCTAAACCCTAAACCGTGGCTTCACCTGGAGTTTTGGGCTCAGGGTTAGAGTGCCCTCTGCTTCCCGGAGAGCCCCTGGCATTCCAAGCTTGTCGACTTCCGACCCCGCCACGGCTGCTTGTAGAGGCTCCTAGCACAGGGTTTAGGGTTTAGGGTTTGGGTTTAGGGTTTTGGGGTTAGGGCTTAGGGTTTAGGGTTTAGGGTTTAGGTTTAGGGTTTAGGGTTTAGGGCTTAGGGTTTAGGGTTTAGGGTTTAGGGTTTAGGGTTTAGGGTTTAGGGTTTAGGGTTTAGGGTTTAGGGTTTAGGGTTTAGGGTTTAGGGTGTAGGGTTCTAGGGCTTAGGCTTTGGGCTTAGGGCTTAGGGCTTAGGGCTTAGAGCTTAGGGCTTAGGGCTTAGGGCTTAGGGCTTAGGGCTTAGGGCTTAGGGCTTAGGGTTTAGGATTCTGGGTTTAGGGTATCTTGCTTGCAGCTGTCTGGCGCGCCTCTTCGGGATCGCCTGAGATGCGCAGCCTGGAACCCATCTGATGGAACTTGGCTACAGTGGCTACAGATGCCTAAGCTGACAGCACGCAGCAAACTTCTGCAACCCTAAACCCTAAACCCTAAACCCTAAGGCCAGCTTCATGATGGCCTCAGGGTCAACGGCCGCGCTTTTATTGCTGCTCGGAAATCCTGCGGAGCAGCACAAGACAAGGGCCCTGCGACTGCACCCATGAGCTGCAGTAGTTGCAATGCCTTGCATGATGAGTTCTAACTGCCCTAAACCCTAAACCCTAAACCCTAGAACCTAAACCCTAAACCCCTGTCGGGCCTCCTTCGTCATCGTGGCAACATCAACTCCATTGATGGCCACCACCTGCTGTCCTTGTCGGGTTAAGCAGGTGCAGCTCATCGAGACGACGAGTAGCCGGACGGCAACACCGGACCTAAACCCTAAACCCTAAATCCTAAACCCTAAACTACCCTAAACCGCAAACCCTAAACCCTAAACCCTAAACCCTAAACCCTAAACCCTAAAACCTAAACCCTAAACCCTAAACCCTAAACCCTAAACCTAAACCCTAAACCCTAAACCCTAAACCTAAACCCTAAACCCTACATTCCTTGCCAAGGCTCCGCCTTGAATGCCCCGATCCGAGCCCCATGTTTCGGGCGCGACGTTCTGCACCACGACGGGCTCAGGGGGCAGGGACTTGAAGGACCTGACAGCCGTGGGTTTAGGGTTTAGGGTTAAGGGTTTAGGGTTTAGGGGTTTAGGGGTTTAGGGGTTTAGGGGTTTAGGGGTTTTTAGGGGTTTAGGGGTTTTTAGGGGTTTAGGGGTTTAGGGGTTTAGGGGTTTAGGGGTTTAGGGGTTTAGGGGTTTTTAGGGGTTAGGGGTTTAGGGGGTTTAGGGGTTTAGGGTTTAGGGGTTTAGGGGTTTAGGGGTTTAGGGGTTTAGGTTTAGGGGTTTAGGGGTTTAGGGGTTTAGGGGTTTAGGGGTTTAGGGGTTTAGGGGTTTAGGGGTTTAGGGGTTTAGGGGTTACGGTTTAGGGTTTAAGTTTAGGGTTTACGGTTTAGGGTTTAGGGTTTAGGGTTGAGGGTTTAGGATTTAGGTTAGGGTTTAGGGCAGCCGTGGGAGCTGCAGGGGCCACGGCACTTGCAGCCAGAAATTCTTCGGCATGCCTTCAGAGAATAGGGGTACCCTAAACCCTAAACCCTAAACCCGAAACCCTAAAACCCTAAACCCGAAACCCTAAACCCTAAACCCCAAACCCTAAACCCTAAACCCTAAACCCTAAACCCCTAAACCCTAAACCCGAAACCCTAAACCCCAAACCCTAAACCCTAAACCCTCGGAGGCTCCGGCAAGCCGATCTTCTGGACCTCGGGCCCGGCGTCGGCATCTTGCAGCTCGGCCTCGCCGGCACTTCGAGGCTTCTCGAGGAGTTCGGGAGGTGAGGGTTTAGGGTTTAGGGTTTAGGGTTTAGGGTTTAGGGTTTAGGGTTTAGGGTTTAGGGTTTAGGGTTTAGGGTTTAGGGTTTAGGGTTTTAGGGTTTAGGGTTTTGGGTTTTGGGGTTTTAGGGTTTTAGGGTTTAGGGTTTAGGGTTTAAAATCATAATAGTAGAGTAGCGGCAGAAGAAGAAGTAGTAGTAATAGCAGTAGTCGTGACACGAGTACTGATACTACACGCCAACCGGTCGGTTTACCCATGCCATTCTGCAAGGGTTTAGGGTTTAGGGTCTTTAGGGTTCACATGGTTCAGGGTGGACGAGTGAACTACTAATACTAATCGTGCTGTAGGAGGAGTAGTAGCGTTGTCATGGTGCGGTTGCAATTGTCACTTGGAATAGCAAGAAGCAACAGAAGTAGCTTGGAGTAGCAAGAAGCAGTAGAAGTAGCAAGGGAAGGAGGAGTGGCAGCATGATAGTAGCTGCAGGATTAAGCTGGTGTACGATCATTCCTCTCTTCGCCCTCTCATACGGTGCCCCAATGTCAAGGCAGCTGAGTCTGCCGCCCGGATGGTAACCTTCACCGGCATCCACCTTAGGCATAACGGGTGCTGAGAGACACACCGCATGCCATTCCCCCTAAACCATTGCATTAACCCTAAACCCTAAACCCTAAACTCTAAACCCTAAACCCTAAACCCTAAACCCTGAACCCTAAACCCTGAACCCTAAACCCTAACCCTACTGAGTCTGCACTCGCAACTGCCATGTGGGCCACCAAGCGATGTTCTTTGCCCGTGTCCTCCCTGCATTTCGTGAAACGACTGTGGCCCATTGTAAGCTGTGATGCAAAGACTGCCCGGGTTATAGCAGAATATATCTTGTAATTATATATATATATATATACACTATGACGGTGCAATTGGCAGCCAACACTCTGAACCCTGTCGCTAGCGATCTTCGCGAGCGGCAGTCTGACTACCCTCTGCACTCGAAGGGTTCAAAGTCACCGGCGAACTCTACCGTATCACCATCCATCACTCCAGCGTCTTCCAAGGTTAGATCAGGACACCTGTTGCTTCTGTAGGGTGGGCCACCCTGCCGCCTGAAGACGTATCCGCTTCTGGATTGCGTGGAGGTGGTCAAAGAGAGCATGCCCACTTCCTCCCCAAACCTCCAGACAGTATCGCTCATCTTTGCTTGGCCGCGAACTGTCTTGCTTTTCGACCTATCCATCAGCACGACAGACAGCGTCACCTTGGAAGCAGCAGTGCAGAAAAGGCAAGTTCACCGTACCAGAAAAACTGCCCAAAAGACGAGTCGACAAGCACAGCACGCAGAAAATCGCAAAGCAAGTATCTGAGCAAAGCTGCCGGTGTCGCGGGGGGTGCAGAGGTTCGAGGAGGCTCGTCAAAGTCACCGGCGAACTCTACAGTATCACCATCCTTCACTCCAGCGTCTGCCAAGGTTAGATCCGGATACATGCGCTCCTTGTAGGCTTCGCAGCCCTGCCGCCTGAAGACGTATTTCGACTTAGTGCTCAAAGTTGTCATGCCGACTGCCTCTCCGAACGTCCAGACCTTGTCGCTCAGCTTGGCTTTGCCCGAGACTGTCCGGCTTTTGGACTTGTCCATCAGCACGACAGAAAGTGTCACCTTGGGAGCAACAGTCGTGCACAAAAGAAGAGATGTTCATGTCAAATAGCGCCACTAAAACGAGTCAGCAAGAAAACCGCACGGATAATTTCTGAGCGCAGCTGCCGGTGTCGAGGGAGGAGCAGAGGTTCTAGGAGGCTCGTCAAAGTCACCGGCGAACTCTACAGTATCACCATCCTTCACTCCAGCGTCTGCCAAGGTTAGATCCGGATACATGCGCTCCTTGTAGGCTTCGCAGCCCTGCCGCCTGAAGACGTATTTCGACTTAGTGCTCAAAGTTGTCATGCCGACTGCCTCTCCGAACGTCCAGACCTTGTCGCTCAGCTTGGCTTTGCCCGAGACTGTCCGGCTTTTGGACTTGTCCATCAGCACGACAGAAAGTGTCACCTTGGGAGCAACAGTCGTGCACAAAAGAAGAGATGTTCATGTCAAATAGCGCCACTAAAACGAGTCAGCAAGAAAACCGCACGGATAATTTCTGAGCGCAGCTGCCGGTGTCGAGGGAGGAGCAGAGGTTCTAGGAGGCTCGTCAAAGTCACCGGCGAACTCTACAGTATCACCATCCTTCACTCCAGCGTCTGCCAAGGTTAGATCCGGATACATGCGCTCCTTGTAGGCTTCGCAGCCCTGCCGCCTGAAGACGTATTTCGACTTAGTGCTCAAAGTTGTCATGCCGACTGCCTCTCCGAACGTCCAGACCTTGTCGCTCAGCTTGGCTTTGCCCGAGACCGTCCGGCTTTTGGACTTATCCATCAGCACGACAGAAAGTGTCACCTAAGGGGCAGCAGCACGAAGCAAGAAGCAAGGAAAGACGTGTAAAGGCATGCAGGATGACTTATGACACAATGCCCTGAGAAGAAGTTGACGATGCCTCCGCGGCGTCCCTGGAGAAGTCACCCTCGAAGGCAACCGCCAGCGGCCCTCCGCCCGTCATCCTGGCACCGGCCTCCGCGAAAGTCAGCGATGGGTGCTCGCTGCTCTTCCATCGCTGACCCTCGTAGCAGAAGATGTGCCCCGAGAGCGTGGACAGCTTCTCCATTCCCACAGACATCCCAAGGTCCCAGACAGATGTCTCCGGAACCACCGATGCGTACTCCTCTTCTGTCTTGTGTCGATCCCTCAGCTGGATCTCAAGAATGAGGGGTGCGGCCCGGGAGGGGTCAAAGTCTCCGGTAAACTCCACGGTGCTTCCGTCCACGACCCCAGCATCCCCCAGCTTCAGATTGGGATATCTCAGGCTGCTCCACTGTTGGTGACCATGTGTGAAGATGTACCCACGGGTCAAGGTGGAGAGAAGCAACATGCCAGCATCCTGCCCAAAGCGCCAGACGGACTGGTACAAGGACCCTTGGCAAACCTTCTCGTCAGTGCGGCTTTTGTCTACCAGCTTTACGTTCAAACTTACACGGTCGGACGACATTGCGCTTTTGGAGCTTGCAGCCCCCTTGCGCTACCCGAGAACAGCCGAGAAGGGAAGCAAGTGCATGCAGCAGGGTGCACCAGGGTGTGTCTCGACGGAGATTGCCAGCTACATCCGTCAAGCCACCTGAGTAGCACCTGCAGACCACACATCCCCCCCCCCCACCTCCCCCCCACTCCCCCCCCCTCCCAACGTGCGCTGAGGGATCGTTTTGGCGGCGTGGCGAACTGTTGCTCCGAAGCATTCTGCTTGCGGAGGGGGCCATGATGGCGCCGGCCATGCAGCTCAGTGCTTCGGGCGCTTGCCCGAAGCACGTCTCACCCACAGGCTTAGCCTGGGCGAGACCATACGGGGATCCTCCCACTTATTATCGTAAACCGACTCCCTAAACCCTAAACCCTAAACCCTAAACCCCTCATTCAGAACCTCATGCAAGGAGTGGGCTCCTCCCGTTACTCCTCCGGCGGCTCGGGCGGAGTCTCAATGGCAAACTCAACCTAGGATGGCCTTAAGACCCTCACAAGTATCTTCGCAGAATATGAGCCTCTTAGACCCAACAAAGGGGAAAATTGAAAAGTAAAAACAGAGGCCCCTAAACCCTAAAGCCTAAAGCCTAAAGCCTAAACCCTAAACCCTAAACCCCAAACCCTAAACCCTAAACCCTAAGCCCAGCAACGCAGTCTCCGCTCTTCACGGCCGTCGCAGCTAGTGTGAGGTTGGGATACGTCTTGCTCCTCCAGGTGGGCCCACCATCCTCAGATCTCTCTTCAAAGGAGCCCAAAGGAGCCCTGAAGCAGGGTTTAGGGTTTAGGGTTTAGGGTTTAGGGTTTAGGGTTTAGGGTTTAGGGTTTAGGGTTTCGGGCTTAGGGCTTAGGGCTTAGGGCTTAGGGCTTAGGGCTTAGGGTTTAGGGTTTAGGGTTTAGGGTTTAGGGTTTAGGGTTTAGGGTTTAGGGCTTAGGGTTTCGGGTTTAGGGTTTAGGGTTCAGGGTCCCTTTTTCTAACCCGGAACCCACAAGCCACTAAGCAAAACAGGAGGGAGAGAGAGCGAGAGAGCGATAGAGAGCGACAGAGAGGAGAGAGAGAGAGAGTGCGGGAGTAGATGGACTGAAATACCAGGAGGGAGATGGACTACAACACCAACCCTAAACCCTAAACCCTAAACCCTAAACCCTGAACCCTAAACCCTAAACCATCTCCCAGCAAAAGGATGGCGTGTCGAGCATCCTTCTTGAAGGTAAAGCCAAATCCTGGCACGACCTGGCCTTCCATGGTGCGGAGACCCAAGAGCCTTCGCAGCCATATGATAATAAGGCTACCCTTTTTTGGGGGGTCAGCTGGGGTTGAGGTTTAGGGTTGAGGGTTTAGGGTTTAGTGTTTGGAGTTTGGAGTTTGGAGTTTGGAGTTTGGAGTTCAGGGTTTAGGGTTTTGCGTTTAGGGCTGGCTACGTTACAAGGGACCCTTGAACCAAACAAAACAACAAGGGGAAAAGGGTAACCACTCACCCGAGGAGCTCACCGAGGAGCCACACAGACGTCAAGGGGCACGCCTTCCCAAACCGCTGGCGGCTCCCCTCTTTGTCCACCAGGGTCACATGCAGATACACCTGCCAGGGGCTTCCTAAACCCTAAACCCTAAACCCCTTTGAAAAAGGTGTGCAAGAAAGGAAAGCTGCTCAAAGTTGAGAGCCAGGAGGCGACGGGTTCGAAGTCGCCGGCAAAGGTTACCATGTCGCCGTCCTGCACGCCTGCCTCCTTCAAGGTAAGGGTCGGATGCTGGTTGCTGAGCCAGGTCTCTCCCGCATACGTGAGCACGTAACCATGCAGCGTTGTCAAGTGGTCCATACCCACAGACACACCGAAGTTCCAAACGCAGGTGTCCAGCGAAGCCCTGCCAATGCATTCGCGCTGTCGCTTCTTGTGATCGATCAGCGTGACCCGAATTTGAGCCTTGGGGAGCGGGGTGGGTGCGCGGACGGCATCAGGGACTGGCCCGCTCTCGCTCGTCGGGTCCGCAGCGACACCCTCGGGGGCTCGGGCACCCTTTGCACCCTCCGTGCCCGGCGTCGTGGCCCGCACACTGCCAGCGGCACTGGCAGCCCTGCTGCCTGCGTCTTTTGCATCGGCAGGTGCTTCTGCAGAGGCCTCGGCGGGCGCCTCGGCGCCGTCCGCGCCGTCGGCGGCCGCGCTCGCGGTCGCAGGCCTCTCGTCGCCCGCCACCGGCTCAAAGTCGCCGGCAAACTCCACCAAATCACCATCTCGGACGCCTGCTGCACTCAGGGTCAAGGCCGTCTGTTGGTTGCTCCGCCACGTCTTCCCTCCATAGGAGAACAAGTAGCCGTGCAAAGCAGCCAGATCGCGCATGCCCACCGATGTTCCAAAGTCCCAGACCTGAGCTGAAACCCGCAAGTTGCAAAGCACAGCATAACATAGGTAAGTCGGAATACTTACGAATAGTATTCCCTTATGGTCCCTTTAATAAATGTACGATAATGACCCCCCAAAACCCTATTCTAACTATTCAGGCCCCTCTAGGAAGCGCGGCATGCCGACTGCGCTGGACATTGGTCGAAGGCTTAGACAAGAAGCGGTAGAGCTGAGGAGACGGGTTTAGGGTTTAGGGTTTAGGGTTTAGGGTTTAGGGTTTAGGGTTTAGGGTTTAGGGTTTAGGGTTTAGGGCCTTAGGGTTTAGGGTTTAGGGTTTAGCTTAGACAAGAAGCGGTGGAGTTGAGGAGGCTCGTTCCGACCCGCTCCCAGCTCTTGCCCTCATCGCGGAGCGTAGCTCGCAGCTGCAGCTTCTGTTTGGACATGGCAGATATGGCAGATATGGCAGATATGGCAGATATGGCAGATATGGCAGATATGGCAGATATGGCAGATATGGCAGATATGGCAGGGGGCGGGAGTCGGATGATGATGGGAGGCCCGCAGTCTAGCTAAGCCTCATGGAGTTTAAGGTTCTGACGAGCTGTTTGTTAAAGGCACCCTTGAGTCTGCTGTATAGGGCTCGGAGCGCCATGACTCTGCACCTGCACCTAGCGCAAGGCTTGAGGAGCCGAGAATTCATGCAGCAAGGATCCCTGGCAGAAGTAAGCCACCAGAGCGCATGCGAAACCATCACTTTGGAACGGGGACTCTCAGCAGTGGGTCAAGCTGAGCCCGGGACCCCGTTGCGCTGACAAGCGCCCCGTTCCGGGGCGCAGCCCAGCTTGCATCTGAGGCTCCTTTGGATAAATGCTAGCCTTGGATGTGCTGGGTTTGAAGCTTGCTCTGGGCAGCTTTGCGTGCACGCCCCTGACGAAAGATTGAGATGGGGTGACGGCCACAGGTGATGCTCGGGATATGTGCTCTGCTCGGCGGGTGCACGAATGTGGGGTCTGGGATTCCACACCTTTGGAGCTTGGGTCTGCACATGTCTGCACATGTTCCCCCTGACCCGCACTGGAGCCATCATCGCACGTGAGTCCGAGCAGCTTTCTTATTCTTCTGCATGTCATGTCATCATCCCCATGTCCACCCATGCAGGTAAGCCCATGAAGCGCCAAAGGCGAGGTCACGGAATGAAATTCTCTACGCAAGTCTATGTAGGTCACTCTACGGCATTAGAAGGCTTTTGGCGGAGCGAGTGACGATTTTGGGGAGGAGGGCCGGCACCTCCTGCATCGGAGCTGACGACCACGCCAATCTGGCACGGAAGCACGAGAAGAGATTCACAAGCCATGAAGGCAACGTCCGGGGCTGCAACTCAGCAATTCTAATTTGTCGCCACTGCTGCATAGAGGTGAACAAGCCACATATTTATTGCGCGGTGCGGCAATCTTCATAGCGGGGCTTCCCTTGAAATCAGTGGCACCAGGCCTGTACAATTCCTGGAAGAGACGCTGCCTGGCACTTGAAAACTGCTGCAAGCAGGCGCTCCGTTGAAATGGCAATGTCACCGCCAGCCCCAATCATCCTTGCGGCGACGCCCCTGGCCCCAGCCGTCCCTGCGGCGACGCCCATCGTTCCCACCCCAATCGCCGCCGTCCTTGCGGCGACGCCCGCCCCAGCCCCAGTCATCGTCCTTGCGGCGACGACGCCCGCCGCCCCAGCCCCAGTCATCGTCCTTGCGGCGGCGCCGGCCACCTTCCTCGTCGCTGTCCTTCTGCTCGAGGGCTTCTGTTAAGTGGTAGACAGGAAGACACGTATTGGGCGGATGAAGCATGATAAGGGCTTCCGCACCAAACCCAGACTACTGCATAGGATATGGCTGGCACAAAACATAGACGTAGACGAACTCAACAAACTCCCTGGAACCTGCGGGCCATGAGCCTTCATGAGTTTCATGCACGCCTTTCGGTCCTGCATCACAGCCTCGCTCTTGCGCTGCATCAGGTTGGGACGCTCGTGGTCCCAACCCCAATCGCCGCCGTCCTTGCGGCGACGCCCATGGCCCCAGTCCCAGTCGTCGTCCTTGCGGCGGCGTCGGCCGCCTTCCTCGTCGCTGTCCTTCTGCTGATCTGAAGGGTGCTATACAAGTAGGAGTTTAGGAGAATATGGGGCCCCTAGTAGAGCCCTGCAAATAGTAGGATTCCCTTGTAATAAGGACCCCAATGAAGTGCCCCTAGTTTCGGAAACCCCCAAGTAGAAAGGAAGACGTGCTGAGCTGAACTATGATGAGCAGTGAACTCAGTGAACTCCCTTTTGGAACCTGAAGTTCATAAGATGTCACCAGGTTCATATAGCCCTTGGCTACTACTGAACTCCAGAAAAGGCAAACAAATAATCTCCACTATCACCCTTTATAAGGTAGAACAATTGATGTATTTCTTAGGGTCTAGGGTTTAGGGTTTAGGGTTTAGGGTTTAGGGTTTAGGGTTTAGGGTTTAGGGTTTAGGGTTTAGGGTTTAGGGTTTAGGGTTTAGGGTTTTGGGAATAGTAGCTGGAGGTCCTGCATCGCGGTTTCGCCCTTGCGCTGTAGCAAGTGGATGGCGGCCG
>CAJNDS010002807.1:101675-144175 GCA_905221605.1 Symbiodinium natans | reverse complement strand
AGGTCGGTTGCTGCTGCGCTAGCTTAGCCCATAAGATAGGAATTAACCCGTATGATAATTACCCCAATCAGGTACCCAAATTTCGGAAACCCCAAGGCTTCGAATAGGTTGTTCAGAGGCTTTTTGTGAAATTACCGTTTGGCTGAGAAAAAAAACAACTCGTACAAGCCATCTGATGCACTCGGCTTTTAAAGACGCAAGACACCCTGCACCATAAGAACCATAACGCAGAATCCCAAAGAACGGATAGCTTACTGAAAACCTTGGACATTCGCATTAACACCGCTGAAATTGGTTTGCTGCTTAAACCCCAATAAAGGTTTAACTTTTAGCTTCCCTAGTATGAAATAGAGACCCCTAAAAATTATAAAGTGATAAAGTTTAAAGGTTCATTCCCAGTGAGTCTAAACCCTAAACCCAAGTAAGTATACATCCTGGACCACAAAGAAAGACCCTGCCTTGCTTAGGGGTTGGGTTGGCGGTTCCAGGCCCCAAAAAGCCTACCGAAATTAATCAGGAAGAAACCCTAAGAAATGTGATGTCTGCGTAGCTCCAGGTCGGGCGCTAGGCAAGGGCAATCTTGATGGAAGTGGAGATCGTTCAATATCAACCTACAATTCAATATTTGCGGGAGTTCTGCTTTTTTGTAATTGTGTTTGGTTGGGGGGGGAGGGGGGTGGGGGTTGGGGCCGTAAAGGGGTTAGGGGTTAGGTCAGGGTTAAGGGGTCGGGTAGGGTTAGTGTACAATTTTGCTAGGCCATGAATTTCAACACCTTACGCCCGCAATGTTTCCTAACCTAAACACCAAACCCTGAAACCCAAAACCAAGGCAGAAACAGCTCCACTTGAAGCCCTCACTGGAGACCGCCTCGAAAGGGCGAGCATTTCCACCTTGTGCGGTTTAGGGTTTAGGATTTAGGGTTTAGGGTTAGGGTTAGGGTTCGGTTTAGGGTTCAGCATCTCAGTTCGAAGCATGTTATAGGCAGCAGTGTGTTCAGGCAAAGGAAAAAAACCACCAGCCACAAGAATCCCATACAACATAAGAAAAATAAAGGTTTTTTGCTCATACTCAAAGACGTTTTACCTACCCACGTCAGACACGTTTCAACGCATTGGAAATACCAACCTCCTTCTTCTCTGGGGACGTGGTCAACAGAATGGATCGGGTAACCAACAGTTTCGGTTTCGACGCGGACAAGAAAACAAAACGTGGTCAACAGAATGGATTAGGATTAACCACCTGTTTCTGTTTCAGGGCAAGAAAACCAAACGTGTCACAGAATGGATTTGGTAACACCAAGTTTCTGTTTAAGCGGAAAGAAAACCAAAGTGGTTCAACAGAATGGATATGATTTATCACATTTGCAAGGCCATCTTGAGTTTCTGGAATAGATGTGAGGGGCCAGGGGCCTAAAAAAACAGGCGAGGTCATTCGGAACTATTCTTTGCAAGCCATGAGTCTCTCTGACTCTTTGCAAAACCAGGAGCGGTCATTCAGAAACGTCTTCTTTGGAACCATCTTGACAAGAGGGCTTCCCCACCCTACCCTTTTTGATTTACACTTCATGTCGAGGGGGGTTGAGGGGGAGGGGGGGGGCGAGGGGGGGTTGTGGGGGGGGGGGGGGGGTGGGGTGGGGGTGGGGGGGGGTGGGGGGTCGTGGGGGGGGTGGGGGGGGGTGGGGGGGTGGTGGTGGGGGGGGGGTGGGGCACTAACTATATACCTTGCCGCTAATAATAGACTTGCCGCTAAATATTATGACCTTGCACGCTAAAGAGATGACCTGCCCGCTAAATATTAATGAACTTGCCCGCTAAATATAGACCTGCCCCGATTAAATATAGGACCTTGCCCGCTAAAATATGACCTTGCGCAAATATATGACCTGGCACCGGCAATACATTAGCGGGCACGGTCATATAGTGTCGGGAAGGTCATATATTTAGAGGGCAAGGTCATATATTGTGGCAGTCGCCCTTTAGGGGGCCAGGGTCAGAGATTTAGGGGCAAGGTATTTTAGCAAGGACCCTTGCCCACTAAAAATATGACCTGGCCGTAAATATATGACTTGCCCACTAAATTATATGACCTTGCCGCCTAAATATTATGACCTTGCCGCAAGTCATAAAAATTTATATTATATATGAACGAGTGGTTTAGGGGTTAGGGTGTAGGGTTTAGGGTTTAGGGTTTAGGGTTTAGGGTTTAGGGTTTAGGGTTTAGGGTTTAGGGTTTAGGGTTTAGGGTTTAGGGTTTAGGGTTTAGGGTTTAGGGTTTAGGGTTTAGGGTTTAGGGTTTAGGCGTTAGGGTTTAGGGTTTAGGGTTTAGGGTTTAGGGTTTAGGGTTTAGGGTTTAGGGTTTAGGGTTTAGGGTTTAGGGTTTAGGGTTTAGGGTTTAGGGTTTAGGGTTTAGGGTTTAGGGTTTAGGGGTTAGGGGTTAGGGTTTAGGGTTTAGGGTTTAGGGTTTAGGGTTTACTGGGTAGTTCCTGCTTCTACAAGCCTCCTATCAGGAGTACAGGCCTCTGATAAGACTGTCGTCCTAAACCCTAAACCTCTAAACCCTAAACCCTAGACCCTAAACCCTAAACCCTAAACCCTAAACCCTAAACCGGCAATACGTGCTTAGGGTTCAGGAGTTTTGCGGCCTAGGCTGCAGGGGCGCAGGCGGCTTCGGACTTCAGGCTTGGGTGTGGGGGTTTGGGGTTCAGGGTCGAGGGGTTTAGGGTTTAGGGTTTAGGGTTTAGGGTTTAGGGTTTAGGGTTTAGGGTTTAGGGTTTAGCCCTAAACCTCTGTGCTCAGGAGAAGGCTGGAGGTCTGCACTCGTGCCATCAAAGAGCGAGACCTGAAGAGCTCAGGATTTAGGGTTTAGGGTTGAGGGTTTAGGGTTTTGGGTTTAGGGCTCAGGGTTGAATCTGAAAGTGCAGAAGCCCAAGCCCTGTAACCCTACAAGCCCTAAGCCCCAGGCACCCTAAACCCTGTAAAGGATACTTCCAGCCCTAAACCCTACACCCTACACCCTAAACCCTAAACCCTAAACCCTAAACCCTAAACCCTGTAGGTCTTGCCTGGGGTGCACCTGGCTCCTGCGGCACGCGCGCTGGCACAAAGACCTGGGGCTTGGAACTCAAGCCGCGGGAGGAGGTTGACTGGGTTTAGGGTTTAGGGTTTAGGGTTTAGGGCTTAGGGCTTAGGGCTCAAGGGTCAAGGGTTTAGGGTTTAGGGTTTAGGGTTTAGGGTTTAGGGTTTAGGGTTTAGGGTTTAGGGTTTAGGGTTTTCGAGTTTTAGGGTTTTTGGGTTTGGGGTTTTGGGGTTTTCTGGTTTTAAGGTTGTAGGTTTTAGGGTTCGTGAAGGGTGTAGTCTGCACTGGTGAACGAGTGCACAACATCTTGCGACCCCAACTATGGGGACTCGATGAGTTGATGGGCATGAGGCGCTGAATGTCGCCCAGTAACCATATTACAGTAAGGGCACCCTTTTTTCTGGGATGGCTACTTTATAAGGGAAACCTGAAGCAAAAGATGGGGAAAACGGGGGCCACTGGGCTACCAGTTACATGGGTTTGGGCTAAGGAGCTTAGGTGGCCAGACTCTGAACTCGAGAAAGCCCTCACGCAAACACTCTCACGCCTGCAAAACCCTTTTTTTGGGGGGGTCCAATTAAGGGGATTCTATTCAAGTTTGGGGTACAGAAGGGGCACCCCTATTTTGGGTAATGCCCACATCACATAAGAAGAACCCTTGCTTCAAGGCCCAGTAATCCTGTGAGCCTACATCCCCCTTCGTTATACGCGTTTTCGAGCACCCGAGGGCATTACTGGAGCCGAGGGAGACGAGATACTGCTCCTCGGACCGTTCGATGCCTCGGCGTCCAGCTTTTCGGGTTAGGGGTTTAGGGGTGTAGGTTGGGATGTTCCCCCTTGTACTAATCGTCCTTTATAGGGCCCCCTATTCTAATCCCTATTAAGGACTGATAGGATAAGGGGGAACATCCCAAGGTTTAGGGGTTCAAGAATTCAGGGGTTTAGGGATTTAGGGGTTTAGGGGTTTAGGGCTTTAGGGGTTCAGGGGTTTAGGGGTTTCGGGGTTTAGCGGTTTAGGGGTTTAGGGGTTTAGGGGTTCAGAGGTTCAGAGGTTTAAGGGTTTGGGGTGCGTAGGGGGCTTCGGGCTTAGGGGCTTAGGGGTTTCGGGGTTTAAAGGTCACGGCTTGCCCATACGGCTTGGGGATGTCTGCTGTGCTTTGGCTTTGGGCCTCTATGGGAGAGACCCTGTGCGCTGCGTGCCTCCACCGAGAAGATGTAGGTGCGATTGGGATCCACCTCAACGGAGCCGGGACGTTACGGGGTTCAAGGCTCAAAGTTGAGGATCTCGGGTGTGGAAATTGAAGTGTACATAAGTGTAGGGCCCGAAGGCATTGGGAGGCGTTCGTCGGCCTTCCCTGACCCATCCTTTCCTAACCAATCAACTCCCACACTGCAAGTCCCCAATGCTCTTCCAACTGCAGCCAGCATACGGCCACGTGGCAGGAGCAGAGGCTGCCAGCCGGCGGCAAGTGGTGTTGACTGCGCGGGGGCTGCTGCAGGGCATGCATGCGGACGGTCGGGTTTCAGCGCACGCCACTGACCTTCCTAGCGAATGAGGCAGGGCCTGACCTTCCTAGCGAATGAGGTAAGGAACCTCCCGAAAACCCTCCCCGCTCCCCTCTGTTTTCTGCGGACGCTGCGCCGTTTTGGGGGGAACCGTCTGCCTCAGCTTGCCCAGGCTGCGCGGGACTCCGGCAAGCCCGGGACAAGCCTGATGTCCCGCACTGGTGTGTCAGGATCTCCCAGAACCCGCGGCCCGAGGGGCGGATGTGGGAGGTGGGTTTCGTCGGGTGTGTAAGCCCCTTTAAGTAGGGGTAGATAAACCCTAGAAATAGGATAGATAGACTGTATACACAAGGTAGATAAACCCCATACATAGGGCATATAAACCCTATAAATAGGGTATATAATCCCTATAAGCCCTATAAACCCTACAAACCCTCACCCTAATGGGGAGAGGGCATATGAGAGAATGTAACCGCTCGCGGACTCGAGCCCTTATCTGCTCCAGTGAGACTTGCAGAGCACTCGCCACTGCACTCGTAAGGGGCTGCGAGAGACCCGTTACGGGCTACAGAGTTCCATCTATCTGCCTGATTCCTTGGAACTAACCCTAAACCCTAACCCTAAACCCTAAACCCTAAACCCTAAACCCTAAACCCTAAACCCTAAACCCTAACATGGCAACAGGGCACAAGGATGTGAGGCCTGGCCACCAGCCCTGCCGTGCACGCTGACTTTAAGGAAACTCTTCTTTGTAGCCACACTCGCTGCAATGGTGGGGGAAAGCCGCAGTCACTGCGATCTCCTCTCTGCACACCCGCGCGGCTGCGCCTCGCTGGTGCAGGAAAAAAAGAGAGCCCTGAAGATGACTGTCGCAATGCTCCTGCTCAGGATAGCTACATGGAGAGCACTGGTAGGACTAGGAATCATCAATGGCAATGGGCCAAGATGCTCTTAGCCCTCTTTGGGCATGGATGCAATTCGCGCCTCGTTCTCAAGACTGTGCTCTACTACTCCGCACAAAGTCCTCGGCCAGACGGGCGGGGGGCGGGGGGGGGGGGTTGGAGGCTCGTTGCCGTTCCTTCCTTCGTGTATAAGGGGAGGGGGGGGGGGACGGGGCGGTTCTGAAGAGAAGTTGGCATCTCAATTATGGTTTATTCACTGCATCCCCCCCTAACCCTAAACCCGATTCTCGTCCAGGGCACCCATGAAGTGCCCATAATGTTAGGTCAACCCACATATGAAAGGGGGCTTGATGCGCCCCTGACAGTAGTCGTAGGGATTTACGGGACCTTTTGGGGGCTTTCGGGGTTTTAGGGCTTTCAGGTTTTAGGGTTCAGGGGTAGGCCCTCAACCGACCTGGTGTGATGTAGCCAGGAAGCCACAAACTCGTCGAGGACCACTGGCCAAGCACCATTTTGTAGATCGTAGTCCTGGGCAGCCCCTCTGACAAACTCGCCCCCGTCCCCCCATCGGATGCTTGGGTTTGGGGTTTTAAGGGGCTTGGGGGCTCTTAAAGGAGGAAGTAGGGGTGCTCAGAATGAGCCCTCATTCGAAGAAGCCCCCAAAGGGGGGAGAACCCCCCGCCCATTTCCGGAACCCCCCCCCCATGGGAGTACGGGCGTCTGATAGATCTGGCTTGACCTGCGTCGCCAGGTCGAAAAGCATCATCCATGTGTCCTGTTTAGGGGATAGGATTACGGGGACCCTTGGGGATACAGACCCTCTGAATAAGGTCCCTCTTTAAGAGAGACAGGGGAGAGTTAAGAAGGGTTCCCTTTTAAGGGTCCCCCTTATCCTACCTAGGACTGTTGGACTCGCAAGAAAGCTGAAGGATTGGGAGTTGCTGCTTGCAGGGTCTTTAGGGGCCAAGGGCTTAAGGGTTTGGGGGGGGTTTTGAAGGGCTTGAGTGCGTCTATGAAGGACTCAACCCCTAAACCCTAAACCCTCTCAGCATGAGGCCAAGTATCTTTCGACACATGGTTCTTCACGTTCTGCCTTGGAACATGGGCCGTGGACTTCCGTGGATGCAACAGACTTGCTGGGCGCAGACGCTCCAGAAACAGGCTGCAAGCTCTCACCATTCAAAGGGTTTAGGGTTTAGGGTGTGGGGTTTAGGGTTTAGGGTTTAGGATTTAGGTTTTAGTGCCAAAGTTTAGGGTTTAGGGTTTAGGGTTTTAGGGTTTAGGGGAATCCACCGAGATGCTCAACCCAACTGATCCATGTCTCGAGCAGCGAGAAGTGCGCTGGTAGGAGAATCTTCCAAAACTCTATGCACATGTCAACGGGAAGGCAACCTCAGCGCGTGCTGCCGTGACCCACAGCAACACTCGCTGCGCTCTACACATGGCTGCCGCGTGGGTAAGGGCGCACGGTCCCTGCTCTGAGATCGCCACGTTGGCCTGCAAGACCGTTCAGAGAACATCTCTCTCTTTTCTCTCTCTCTCTCTCTCTCTCTCTCTTTCTCTCTCTGTCTCTCTCTCTCTCTCTCTCTCTCTCTCTCTCTCTCTAAACAGAAGAAAGGCTGCAGGACTTCCCTACGTCTTGTGGCACAGCACGAGCCCAGCGTCTCCATGATCAGGCCTTGATCTAGAGCGAACTGAAACGTAAATGCATAGACCTGCACGGAGAGCAAAGCATTCGGAAGCACCAACACGCAAGATAACGCAGGTTGGGACAGAAATGGTCCGTACTGGCTGTGGGCAATGGCATGCTTCTAGCCGGCTAGCCGCAAGCAGGATCTGCCAGAACGGCAAAGGCTCGCAAGGCTCGAGGCACAAGGAGGAGGAACAGACTCGCCCAGTGATAGATAGACGAACTGATCTCCGCCATGTTTTTAAATAGCCCTAAACCCTAAACCGTAAACCATAGAGCCTGTACCCTAAACCCTAAACCCTAAACACTAAACCCTAAACCCTAAACCCTAAACCCTAAACACTAAACCCTAAACCCTAAACTGCAAACCATAGAGCCTGTACCCTGAACCATCGCTCCCTCATCGGCCTCTTTGCAGGCTCCGCGATCCTGGAGGGCCTGATCATGCTGTGACGATCAGAACAAAGACACGTTTAGGGGGTTTAGGGGGGTTTGGGGGGGTTTAGGGGGGGTTGTAGGGGGGTTGTAGGGGGTTTAGGGGGTTTTCGGGGGGGTTGGGGGGTTTAGGGGGGGTTAGGGGGTTTTAGGGGGTGTTCGGGGGTGGGGGGGTTTTAGGGGTTTAGGGGGGGTTTAGGGGGGGGGGTTGTAGGGGGTTTGGGGTTTAGAGGGTTTAGGGGGGTTGTAGGGGGTTTAGGGGGTTCAGGGGGGGTTTCGGGGGGGTTTAGGGGTTGTAGGGGGTTTAGGGGGGGTTTAGGGGGGTTTGGGGGGGGTTTTGGGGGGTTTAGGAGCGTTTAGGGTGTTTAGGGGGTTTAGGGAGGTTTAGGGGGGTTTAGGGGGTTTAGGGGGGTTTAGGGGGTTTAGGGCGTTTAGGGGGTTTAGGGGGTCTAGGGGGTTTAGGGGGTTTAGGGTTTTTTGGGGTTTTTTGGGGGGTTTAAGTTTAGGGGGCGTGGGTTTAGGGGGGTTTAGGGGGTCTAGCATATACCGGCAACCCTTGAAGAAATAGGCTCCTCACCCCAAGCCCGGCATCCTGAAACTCGAGGAGTCGCACCCTTACAAGCCCCCTATACATATTAAGGGGGTTTGGGGGGTTAGGCGGGTTAAGGGGGTTTAGGGGGTTTTGAGGGTTTAGGGAGTTTCAGGGGGGTTTAGGGGGTTAAGGGGGTTTAGGGGGTTTAGGGCGCTTAGGGGGTTTAGGGGGTTTGGGGGTTTAGGGGGTTTAGGGGGTTTGGGGGGTTTAGGGGCGTTTAGGGGGGATTAGGGGGTTTGGGGGGTTTAGGGGGTTTGGGGGGTTTAGGGGCGTTTAGGGGGGCCCATGCATCAGAACCCGTTTTTAA
This sequence comes from Symbiodinium natans, assembly GCA_905221605.1. Taxonomy (NCBI): domain Eukaryota; class Dinophyceae; order Suessiales; family Symbiodiniaceae; genus Symbiodinium; species Symbiodinium natans. The sequence goes on along the minus strand of CAJNDS010002807.1, from coordinate 135,667 downwards.
GGAGGTTAGGGACCATATGAAGGGCCCATTAAGGATTCTGCCCTAAACTGCCCTAAGCCCTAAACCCTAAACCCTAAACCCTAAACCCTAAACCCTAAACCCTAAACCCTCCTCCCTTGCCTGGCGCATCTCCGGAAGCTTCGCGCGGAGCTTCGCCAGCTCGTCGGAACCGAGACGCTGCATGCCTGTCTGGAACCTGCAAAGCGTACTTGGAGGTTCAGGGTACTTGGAACCCCAATTATAACCGTACTTATAAGCCTCCTAAGTCCCCAAGAATTATACGTACCCAGGAACCTGCAGGAGTTCCGAAATTAAGGCCCAGCTTTTATACCAGCGAAAGGAATATTACTGCATATGAACATAAATATGTACATTTATATACTTACCTAGGCATATACATAGACATATACATAGACATAGGCATAGACATAGACATATACATAGATATATACATATGCTTGTACACGCATGTACACACAGAGTGTGCATATGAATAAATCTATATCTATATGTATGTATGTATGTATGTATGTATGTATGTATGTATGTATGTATGTATGTATGTATGTATGTATATATGTTTATAGAAAAATGTATATATATATATGGATAATGGATCATTGATAACAGAGATAGATATAGAAAAAGATATAGATACAGATATGTTTATTTACTTATTTATGCCTTCGTGGTGTCACCCCCCCCCCCCCCCCCCCCGGCCGATCCGCACACCCTCGCTTGGACTTGGCTGGTTCTTGCTGCTTTGGGCTGGGAAAAAAATCAATTAGGGTTTAGGGTTTAGGGCTTTAGAGTTTAGGGTTTAGGGTTTAGTGTTTTGAGAAAACTCGAGTTGTTTTGGCTTTTTCGAATCAGATACCCAAAACACTGCGTTGTGATTGGTTTTTGCTGTCCGGGCGGGTAATACATACCAAAAACAAGCTAGGTTTTGATTGGGCAGTGTGTTGGGCCAGGAACACGAATGGAAACTCGAGCTTTTTGTGTTTTTGACCTAAATACAGAAAGAACCTAGTTTTTGACTTGCTTTTCTTGTATTGGGCTAGGAAACCTTGCCAGGATTGGCTTCTTGCTTTTTTGGTCCCGGGCCGTCCATTATGATAGTTCACTAATTATACTAGTTTCGGGCCGCCCCTGTAAACGCTAAATGTGGTCAATGAAGTAAACTTCTGCAAATGGTCAGCGCAAGGCCTTAACTTGATAAAATTCAATTTATCTATTTCCCAGCGTGAGGGGCCGAAAACAGTGCCACTCACAGAATAGTCGCGTTGAAATATGTGAATCGTCATGGTTAGTATTCTCGGGTCGTCTCAGAGAATTAAAACAGCTGATATAACGAATAACACTATCAGGGCTGGAGGACTGAACGGCTTCAGGGTTTGAAGCCTGTGGGCTTAGGATCTACGACCCCTAAACCCTAAACCCTAAACCCTAAACCCTAAACCCTATACCCTATACCCTATAGCCTAAACCCTAAACCCTAAACCCTAAACCCTAAACATACCCTGAACCTGCGCTTTTGCGACCTTGTGGAGGGGCCAGGCATTAGGGAATTCCCCAAGCAATGTTTCTTTGCCACAAGGTCTGAGGCGATGAGAAACAGGGCTGCTGGAGAAAAGAGCATTTAGGGTCTAGGGTTTAGGGTTTAGGGTTCAGGGTTTAGGGTTTAGGGTTTGGGGTTTAGGGTTTAGGGTTTAGGGTTGAGGGTTTAGGGTTTAGGGTTTAGAGATTGCGCCTAGATATCTGCTGAACAACGCAGCAAGCATTAATGCTTGTTAACCCAGTTCAGTAAGTCGCGGGCTCTTCCCTGCTGAAGACACCCATCCTTGTTCGGCAAAGGCACATGCCGACACACCAGCTGTGCACTTTTTCGCCTACCTTGATGCAAGTGATGCTAGTTCATGCTAGGTGCAGAGCATGTGCACGTGTGTCGCCCGTGGCCTACAAAGGAAAAGGCATCCTAAACCCCTAAACCCTAAACCCTAAACCCTAAACCCTAAACCTTCTCCTGTCAAGAAGCTGCTGTGCCCGGCAGTGCCAAGCCAGAACCAGCGTGACAGGGTCTAGGGTCGAGATGCCCAGGTCATTGCAGAGCTCCTAAAAAACACACAGGAGTTCTTCTTCAGTCTGCCTGGCTCTTCGTAGGGAATGAGGGAATGAGGTACCCTATATGATCCCTTAAAGGGTATGTATATATATATATATATATATATATATATATAAGAACCAGGGGGGCGGTCTGCAGCTCTGCTTAGTACAGCAGTCTCCATGCAAAACACGTGTGGGGGGGGGAGGGGAGGGGTGTTTCTAAACTAGGCGCCCTTTGCGGGTAAGCTTTTATGATTGGGCCCTTTGAAAAATACTCAAAAACAGTACCCGAACATTTAGAACAACATCACTACCCAGACTCCTGGGAGCATCCAAATAAAGTAGAACCCCAAATAGTGCGTGCCCTACACTACTACTGGCTCATTCTTAAGAACCCTTAAAAGGGATCTACGTTTTTTGGCTCCTCCAGGGGGGGGTCTGTGTAACCCTAAACCCTAAACGATATACCCTAAACCCTAAACCCTAAAGGTCTGGGGTACGCGCTCGCCCTGATCCCCCGTATCTCCTCGATGCCTTCCGGTCTAATCGTCTGATCCTGCGGCTGGGAACGAGGTTTGGGGTTTAGGGATTTAGGGTTTAGGGTTTAGGGTTTAGGGTTTAGGGCCTAGGGTACCCGAACTACTGAAACCCTAAAACCCGACGGCGCACTTTCCCAAAATAGGGGGTGCCCTTGCTAGACCTCCAACAGTCTAACTCCTTACTCTAGGAACCCAAGGTTCCCCCAATGTCGGAAACCCTAAACCCTAAACCCTAAACCATAAACCCTAAACCCTAAACCCCAAACCCTAAACCCTAAACCCTAAACCTACTGCTTTTCACAGCCATCCCACGACCTCCGCAGAGGCGTACTTCCTGAAGAACGCATCCAGCTTCCTAAGGCGGAAAACTGCCAAAAGGCACCCAGAGTCGGACGCGTCGGAGAGTGGGGTTTAGGGTTTATAGGGTTTATAGGGTTTACAGGGTTTATAGGGTTTATAGGGTTGATAGGGTTTATAGGGTTTATGGGGCTTATGGGGTTTATGGGGTTTATAGGGTTTATGGGGTCTACAGGGTCTATAGGGTTTACAGGGTTTAGGGTTATTAGGGCTCAGGGTTTAGGGTTCAGGGTTCAGGGAGGGAAATGCGGGTGCTGCTGCCCAGGCTCTTGGCATCCAGATGCTCTTGCGGGGCCGAGCCAAAGGAGTTGCCCTCGGCGAAGAAGACGTCCAACGCTTGGTCCAGGGACCAGTTGAGACCTTGAGAGGTTCCCAAGCTGCTGTTGTTGGGTTTTAGGCTTTCGGGGTTTAGGGGTTTAGGGGTTTAGGGTTTAGGGTTTGGGGGTTGGGGGTTTAGGGTTTAGGGTTTAGGGTTTAAGGTTTAGGGTTTAGGGTTGAGAGCTGATTAGGGTTTAGGGTTTCGGGTTTCGGGTTTAGGGTTTAGGGTCAGCGCCATAGCCACAAGCATTTGCACCCGGAAGCCCTAAAGTTCTTCAGGGTGGCGGATGTGGATGTAAGCCCGTTGCGAAGGGTGCACGGGACGTACAAAGCACCTGAGCGCCGCACGCCGGAGGAACTCCTGGGCGCAAAGAACCCGAAACCCTAAACCTAAACCCTAAACCCGAAACCCTGAACCCTAAACCCTAAACCCTAGCCGTGTCATGCCGGGCGTTCAGAAGGCCTGTCAGGCATGTCACGGCATGTCCATCCAGAGTGCACCCCTGTGGACCCCGTCAGCGTTCCCTGCCAAGCGGCCATGGCTAATCTCTGGGGAGCCCCTGTGATCTGCTGGAAGTTCGCAAGCTTGTCCCCTTGGCTCGGCAAGTGTCGACACTTGACAATACTCGCGCGGCGCCAAGCAACGAGCATGTCTCACCAATGTTGCGCGTGGGGGCGTCATATAGGACCCTAAACCCTAAACCCTAAAGCAGCAGGGCTAAGAACATCTCAAGGCCTCAAGGCCAAGCAGATGACCCAGTGCTTGCCCGTCCCCACTTTGCAGAGACAGCTCTTAGGGTCTTGGGTCGCCAAACCCTAAACCCTAAACCCTAAACCCTAAACCATGTTAGCCTCCTCTAGCCACGGCACGTTGCGAGCGGTTGAGCCCACTCAGGTTCCCTGACCTGAGGCCAAGAGGATTGAATGGGATGTAGGGTTTAGGGCTTAGGCTTGAGGATTTAGGGTTCAGGATTTAGGGTTTAGGGTTTAGGATTTAGGGTCTAGGGCTTAGGGTCAGGGTTTAAGGTTTAGGGTTTTGGGTTTAGGGTTCAGGGTTCAAAGTTCAGGATTGAGGGTTCAGGGTTGAGGGTTCAGGGTTCGGGGTTTGGGTTCAGGGTTCAGTGTTTAAAGTTGAGGGATGACGGTTGAGGGTTTAGGGCTTAGGGTTTAGGCGCACTGGGCACACGGAAGAAGCTGGGGGTCCCGGACATACCTGGCGGATCACCCGCCCCCCGCTGGCGGCCTGCTGGCCTTCTTGGCGCGTCGCTTCCTAGCTACAGGTCAAAGTCCTAACTGGAGCCCAGAAGCACCGGCGCGGCCCAAGGTGGAAGCAGCGAGTAGCTTAGATGCGGCTGCGGTCGGCAAGCTGACATGGCGGCCACCTCATCATGTGCAAGCTACTGGCACCCTGGCTCTATACCCCCTAAACCTCAAACCCTAAACCCTAAACCCTAAACCCTAAACCCTACCTATCATGTGCTCCTGGGCCGCTTGGAACAGGCACCTTGGAACCTCTGCACACCACGACATCGACGATGCCATGACCTCGTGGGGTCTGTTGGGTCCAGCCGCAACATCATGGTTTAGGGTTTAGGGTTCAGGGTTTAGGGTTTAGGGTTTAGTGTTTAGGGTTTCGGGTCAAGGGTTTAGGGTTTAGGGTGAGGCAGATTGGTGACATTAAGGCAATGCTAGGACCTGCAAAGAACAGGTTTCGAGTAGCAAGCTCGAACTGGAGTGGGGATCGGCGCGTGAAGCAGGAAACAAGCGCTATGCTTGTGAAACCAAGCACCCTAAACCCTAAACCTAAACCCTAAACCCTAAACCCTAAACCCTAAACCCTAAACCCTAAACCCTAAACCCTAAACCCTAATGGAAGCCTACCATGAACAAAGAGGCCTTCCTAGGGAAGCCTGGAACTCTGAACCTTGCAACCCCAAAACCCAACTTGGAGGCTCATGGGTAGTGATAAGTAGGGTTGTAAGTACCCAAAAGAAGGAGATAAATGTAGTAAACCCTAAACCCTAAACCCTAAACCCTAACCCCTAAACCCTAAACCCTAAACCCTAAACCCTAGTGAACCTTAAAGTAAGGCCCTAAGCCGACAGAAGAGTACGGCATGCGCCTCGACGGATCGGAGAATAGCACCTGCCACGGGTTGGGGTTTAGGGTTTAGGGTTTAGGGTTTAGGCTTAGGGCTTGGGGCTTAAGGCTTAGGGCTTAGGGCTTAGGGCTTAAGGCTTAGGGCTTAGGGCTTAGGGCTTAGGGCTTAGGGCTTAGGGCTTAGGGCTTAGGGCTTAGGGTTTTTGGTCTAGGGTTTAGCGTTTAGGGTTTGGCCAAAGAGGGATGCCAAGAAACAGGAGTTTCGGGCTTAGGGCTGGTTGGGGTTTTTCGGGTTTTCGGAGAGACCAGAAACCATACCATGGCTGCTGCAGGCGCAGGGTGATACATGACGTCTGGACAGGCTTGAAGCCACTTCTCGAACCTCTTGGCCCTGTCGAGGATGATGTGCACATGAAGCCCTTTCCTAAGCCTAATGAAGCTTAGACCACTACTTTTTGCATTCCAAAATGCATATCATGAGGGTGCTACTGGTGGCTTGCCGTAAAAGGAGCCCAGAACCAACTCTGTGTTTGGTTTACCTTAGACACAATTTTTACCCGCCCTAAACCGAGCTCGCTGAATGCCAAAGGGTTTAGGGTTTAGGGCTTAGCGTTTAGGGTTTAGGGTTTAGGATCAAGGCTGGTGTGCCTGACTTTGGGAGGCTCTCCGCAGCATCGGCGCCTTCTGGGACGTCCTCCCAGCCGGCTCAGGGCACTACCTACAACACCGTGTCCACGAACGTACATAGACCACAGAGCCCAAGAACTGACTGGGGTACCGACTACCAGTGCGATCGTTAGGGGGGCAGTGGCTAGGCAGAGTTTCGCTGCCCTATGAACCTTGCAAGTCCGCTCTTGCTTCCGGACTGGCTGCCCTGGAGCGTCGCATCTGGGTAGTTGCCAGAAGCATCCAGACGCCTCTTTTCAAATTTTTTGGAGTCCGCTTATTCTTCCCGCCTGTGGCCGAGAGCCCCACAATAGAACCCATCAACCGCACGCCCGTCCTCGCAGAGCTCTTCTTCCGCATGGATCGAGTAGGACTGGCGAAAGCGAAGCTCCAGATATGCAGTGCAGCTCAGGCGGAGCCTTCCAAACCGTTCCTTGCGCGTACCCTTGCTGCTGCCCAAACTGCCCTGACCCCGAACCCCTAACCCCTCAACTCAAAATGGTGGTCTCCACAATTCGGGGTACCCTTTTTGAGGGGGATCCTCGATAAGGATTATTGTTCTTTGGGTGTAAACAGAACCATTGGGGCACAACCCTAAGCCCTAAATCCTACACCGTAGACGCTAGACCCTCAACCCTAAACCCTAAACCCTAAACCCTAAACCCTAAACCCTAGACCCTAAGCCCTCACCCTAAACCCTGAACCCTGAACCCTAAACCCGACATGCCCCTGCCCAGCAAATGATGAGCCGCGAGCTTGGATCGGATGCCCGCCATCGGCTGCAGGGGAGACGAACCTGGGGGGTTTAGGGTTTAGGGTTTCGGGGTTTGGGGTTTGGGGTTTGGGGTTTGGGGTTTAGGGTTCAGGGCTTAGGGCTTGGGTCCGCCGACCCTGGCGGCGTGTTGGATGGGAAAAGGGCCCAAAACGGGGGGGGGGGGGGGGGGGGGGGGGGGGGGGTGCCCGGGTGGAGGGCCAGGCCACCCACACCGCATAAACTCACGGACCATAGCGGTTTCGCACAGGACATAGGGGTCCTTTGGGAAAAAACCCCCTAACCCGCCCCACCCCCTACCCCCCCCTCCCGGTTGCTGGGCTAAGTGATGGGGGCTTGGCTTCAACCCGTTTCTTTCCCCAACCACCCCTCCCCCCCACCCCCCCGACCCCCTCTCCGCTTGTTGCCTTCAAGCTCCTGTTTGGGTCCTGGTGCTACCCCCTACCCCCCAACGTTTCACAGAGGCTCAAGCAAATCAACTTTTGGCATCCTTTGAGCTGACGAGCGCGTTTAAACCTTTCAACTATGCTCCAGCGGGGTCGGCGGCTTGAGCCGGAGGCTCTTAAATTTAGGGTTTGGAGTGTAGGGGTTTAGGGCTTAGGGCTGAGGATTTATGGGGCTGAAGACTAAGAGGTTCAGGGGTGGAGGGCTTAGGTGCTAGGCTTTGTATGTGGTTGAGATTCAGAGGGTTTCGGACGATCCCCGGATGCTCTGCCCTAGAAAGCCAAGGACCCTTTAAACCCTACAACCCGAAACCCTAGGACCCCAGAAAGAATCGTAGGGTTTAGGGTTTAGGGCTTAGGGTTTAGGGTTTAGGGTTTAGGGTTTAGGGCTAGGGTTTAGGGCTAGGGTTTAGGGTTTAGGGTTTAGGGTTTAGGGCTTAGGGCTTAGGGTTTAGGGTTTAGGGTTTAGGGCTAGGGTTTAGGGTTTAGGGTTTAGGGTTTAGGGTTTAGGGTTTAGGGTTTAGGGTTTAGGGTTTAGGGTTTAGGGTTTAGGGTTTAGGGTTTAGGGTTAGGTTTAGGGTTTAGGGTTTAGGGTTTAGGGTTTAGGGTTTAGGGTTTAGGGTTTAGGGTTTAGGGTTTAGGGTTTAGGGTTTAGGGTTTAGGGTTTAGGGTTTGGAAACCCCGAAACCAGGGCGCGGGCTCCAACTTGACAACATCCAGGTCGGGGCTCTTCACGCCTGCCCACGCGCGAGGCTTGGGGGTTTTTTTCGGGGTTCAGGGACTTTTCGGGCTTTCGGATCCACCCGAAACCCTAAACCCTAAAACCTAAACCCTAAACCCTAAACCCTAAACCCTAAACCCTAAACCCTAAACCCTAAACCCTAAACCCTAAACCCTAAACCCTAAACCCTTCAGGGCTTTAGGCTACCAGGCATTCTGGGCTGTTTTGGGGTCCAGGCTTCAGATCCTGCGGCTTTAAGGGTTGGGAGCCTGGGACTTCCCCAAAACCCCTGAAAACCCTCAACCCTTTACAGCTTGGAGGGATTAGGGTTTAGGGCTTAGGGCCTAGGGCCTAGGGCTTAGGGCTTAGGGCTTAGGGGTTTAGGGCTTAGGGCTTAGGGCTTAGGGTTTAGGGTTTTGGGTTTAGGGTTTAGGGTTTAGGGTTTAGGGTTTAGGGTTTTTAGGGCTTCCAGGGTTCAGAGTTTAGGGCTTCTAGGGATCAGACTTTTAGACGCCTTCGCCGGCGAGGAAGACGCAGCCCTGGCCGGTCCTCGCCCAGCCTGCAAAGGGTTGTTACTAATTGCTTAAGAACCCCCCAAAAGTACAAATACTCTTCCTGTTTAGGGTAATATAGGGATTATTTTCTTTTGTTTTCTTTGGGGGTTCTTAAGCAAGTAGTATGTTGGAGGCCCGCACGTTTTCGTCTTTTGCTTTAGGACTTGGGCTTCGGCTTGAATGTTTAGGGTTTGGGGTTCAGAGTTTCAAGCTTAGGGTTTAGGATTCCCTAAACCCTAAACCCTAAACCCCAATCCCTAAACCCTAAACCCTAAACCCCAAACCCTAAACCCCAAACCCTAAACCCCAAAAACACCTTGCTTGGGGCTGACACCCCACCCCCCTGCGCGCCTGGCATCAGCCGAGCACGGAGCTGAGAAGGCGCCGCAGGTGCTGCCAAGGCAGTTCTGACCTTCTCACAGGGTTTAGGGTTTAGGGTTTAGGGTTCAGGGTTTAGGGTTTAGGGTTTAGGGTTTAGGGTTTAGGGCTTGGGGTTTGGGGTTTAGGGTTTGGGGTTTACTTTAAGCTTGTACGAGTCTAGGGCTCAGGGTTCGGGCGTACCGCCGCTGACTTTAGACAGTGCGTCCTGCGGGTGCATCAGCGCATTTTGCAGCCTTGATTGCGGCCACGGCCCCGCTGACGCCAGCTGCAACGGCACAGACCTGCCGTGGACTTAGGGTTTAGGGTTTAGGGTTTAGGGTTTAGAGTTGTAGGGTTTAGGATTTAGGGTTTAGGGTTTAGGGTTTAGGGTTTAGGGTTCAGCATCTCATGTCCAAGCCTTCACTAGTCAAGCAGCTTGTCAAGCGTTGGAAAAAAACCCCACCCACCCAAGAAACCCATAACATTGAGAAAATACAAAGTTCATTCAATACATTGTCAGTAGGCTTATAGCTCAAAAGTCCGCCCAAAACCTAAAATCTAACTTTTTGGAAGCAAACTTTCCCTCTTAAGGGGGGTCGGAGTTGGAGGAAGCTCGGTTTGAGTCAACAATCCAGAAAACGAGAGGCCACCCAGAACCGTCGACTTCAGTACTAAAAAATCGCATTTTTAATTGGGACCCGGGCCGATCCTGGGGTCCCCCCTCATTTGGGGAAAAAAACCGTTTGGTCACGAAGGGGGTCAGGGTTTAGGACCCCCCCGGGTGGAAAAAAACCATTTGGTCACGAAGGGGGTCAGGGTTTAGGGCCCCCCCGGGTGGAAAAAAACCATTTGGGCACGAAGGGGGTCAGGGTTTAGGGCCCCCCCCGGGTGGAAAAAAACCATTTGGTCACGAAGGGGGTCAGGGTTTAGGGCCCCCCCGGGTGGAAAAAAACAATTTGGTCACGAAGGGGGTCAGGGTTTAGGGCCCCCCCGGGTGGAAAAAAACCATTTGCCCACGAAGGGGGTCAGGGTTTAGGGCCCCCCCGGGTGGAAAAAAACCATCTGCCCACGAAGGGGGTCAGGGTTTAGGCCCCCCCGGGTGGAAAAAAACCATTTGCCCACGAAGGGGGTCAGGGTTTAGGGCCCCCCCCGGGTGGAAAAAAACCATTTGCCCACGAAGGGGGTCAGGTTTAGGCCCCCCCCGGGTGGAAAAAAACCATTTGCCCACGAAGGGGGTCAGGGTTTAGGGCCCCCCCGGGTGGAAAAAAACCATTTGCCCACGAAGGGGGTCAGGGTTTAGGGCCCCCCCCGGGTGGAAAAAAACCATTTGCCCACGAAGGGGGTCAGGGTTTAGGGCCCCCCCGGGGTGGAAAAAAACCATTTGCCCACGAAGGGGGTCAGGGTTTAGGGCCCCCCCGGGTGGAAAAAAACCATTTGCCCACGAAGGGGGTCAGGGTTTAGGGCCCCCCCGGGTGGAAAAAAACCATTTGCCCACGAAGGGGGTCAGGGTTTAGGCCCCCCCCCGGGTGGAAAAAAACCATTTGCCCACGAAGGGGGTCAGGGTTTAGGGCCCAAAGGCTCGGTTTTGATCAAAAATCCAGAAAACGAGGGCCCACCCAGAAGCGTCGATTTCAGTACTAAAAAATCGCATTTTGAACTGGGACCCGGGCCGATCCTGGGGTCCCCCTCATTTGGGGTGTTTTTGGAGGCACGGCCCAGGAAAAAAACCATTTGGTCACGAAGGGGGTCAGGGTTTAGGGCCCAGAAAAAAAACAACATGGTCACGAAGGTCATTAGGGTTTAAATATACATAGTAAGAGAGGGTTTAGGGTTTAGGGTTTCGTACAGTTATAATTAGTTACCAAGTACCATGAACCTCCCAGCAGGGAGCTCAACTGTGATCAGGAGAACCCCACCCACTTGCAGGCCTACTTGCTGAGTTTCGTCATCCTGTCAGTGGGGAGTAGCTCCCTGAATTAGGGTCCCTTTCTGGGTCCCCTCTATATACGGCACCCTTAACACCAGGACCCAATTTAGAGAACCAGTCCCTTTCAGTAGGGGCAGTAGCTCTCGAAATTAGGGCTTGGGGTTTAGAGTCGCCTTTCATTTAGGGTTTAGGGTTTAGGGTTTAGGGTTTAGGATTTAGGGCTTAGGGTTTAGGGTTTTGGGTTTAGGGTTTAGGGTTTGTCAGACTTCAGAGCACACCGTCCTCCACCCGGTGAGCTGCACCCGGCGCGAGCCCAGAGAAGCACTGCTGGACGCCATGACACCTCAAGCGCCGGCTCGGTCTCCTAAACCCTAAACCCTAAATTGCCCTAAAACCCTAAACCCTAAACTACCCTAAAACCCTACACCCTAACCCTAAACCCTAAACCCTAAACCCTAAGCCCTAAATCCTAAACCCTAAACCCTAAACCCTAAACCCTAAACCCTAAATGAAAGGCGACTCTAAACCCCAAGCCCTAATTTCGAGAGCTACTGCCCCTAAACCCTAAACCCTAAACCCTAAACCCTAAACCCTAAACCCTAAACCCTCTTTTACTATGTATATTTAAACCCTAATGACCTTCGTGACCATGTTGTTTTTTTTCTGGGCCCTAAACCCTGACCCCCTTCGTGACCAAATGGTTTTTTTCCTGGGCCGTGCCTCCAAAAACACCCCAAATGAGGGGGACCCCAGGATCGGCCCGGGTCCCAGTTCAAAATGCGATTTTTTAGTATTGAAATCGACGCTTCTGGGTGGGCTCTCGTTTTCTGGATTTTTGATCAAAACCGAGCCTTTGGGCCCTAAACCCTGACCCCCTTCGTGACCAAATGGTTTTTTTCCACCCGGGGGGGCCCTAAACCCTGACCCCCTTCGTGACCAAATGGTTTTTTTCCACCCGGGGGGGGCCCTAAACCCTGACCCCCTTCGTGCCCAAATGGTTTTTTTCCACCCGGGGGGGCCCTAAACCCTGACCCCCTTCGTGACCAAATGTTTTTTTTCCACCCGGGGGGGCCCTAAACCCTGACCCCCTTCGTGACCAAATGGTTTTTGTCCACCCGGGGGGGGCCCTAAACCCTGACCCCCTTCGTGACCAAATGGTTTTTTTCCACCCGGGGGGGCCCTAAACCCTGACCCCCTTCGTGACCAAATGGTTTTTTTAAACCGGGGGGGCCCTAAACCCTGACCCCCTTCGTGACCAAATGGTTTTTTTCCACCCGGGGGGGCCCTAAACCCTGACCCCCTTCGTGACCAAATGGTTTTTTTCCACCCGCGGGGTGTTTCAGGGTTTTTAACCCTCAATTCTGATGACGGGCCACCCCTGCGACCTTTTCAGCCTAGTTTTGGTCAAGGGGGGTCTTTCAATTTTAAAGGCAAAATCGTCTTGGAGACCCCCCTTGAGAGGGAAAGTTTGCTTCCAAAAACACCCCGAATGAGGGGGGACCCCAGGATCGGCCCGGGTCCCAATTAAAAATGCGATTTTTTAGTACTGAAGTCGACGGTTCTGGGTGGCCTCTCGTTTTCTGGATTTTTGACTCAAACCGAGCTTCCTCCAACTCCGACCCCCCTTAAGAGGGAAAGTTTGCTTCCAAAAAGTTAGATTTTAGGTTTTGGGCGGACTTTTGAGCTATAAGCCTACTGACAATGTATTGAATGAACTTTGTATTTTCTCAATGTTATGGGTTTCTTGGGTGGGTGGGGTTTTTTTCCAACGCTTGACAAGCTGCTTGACTAGTGAAGGCTTGGACATGAGATGCTGAACCCTAAACCCTAAACCCTAAACCCTAAACCCTAACCCTAAACCCTAAACCCGAAACCCAAAAGTCGGCATTGAGAGGAGTTTCCCCCAAATAGGCGCCGGCTGCCAAAAAAGAGAGCTCAGCTCCGGGCAGGATCACGTTTCCGTCCGGGGAGAGGCGCACCTGGGGGGCTGCAGGGGGTGGGGGCTTAGGGCTTAGGGCTGAGGGGGTTTAGGGTTTAGGGCTTAGGGTTTAGGGCTTAGGATTTAGTGTTTAGGGTTTAGGGTTTAAGGCTTTCGGGTTTGGGGTTTAGGGTTTAGGGTTTAGGGTTTTAAGTTGGGGGGAGATGGGGGTTCGGGGGTTCGGGGGTTCGGGGCTTAGGAGTCTCTGTCTACTGGCGGTCTGCCAGATTTCAGGGTTTGGGGATGAGGGTTTCCGGCCTCCTAAACCCACAAGCCTTCAAGGAGCCCAGGAAGCCAGGGGGGGGAATGCCTCCCTAAACCCTAAGCCCCGAAACCACAAGCCCATGAACTCCCAAGCCCAAAGTGCAATCCCCAAACCCTAAACCCTAAGCCCTAAGTCCTAAACCCGAAACCCTAAACCCTAACCCTAACACCAGCCCGCCACGTGCCTCTGCGCGCTCAGCAGGCACCCCCTGGCCAGAGCAGGTATTCGTGTCATTAACTGGTCCGATGTTGGGGGTTTCGGGCTTCGGGTTTCGGATTTAGGGTTTAGGGTCTAGGGTTTGGGTTTGGGTTCGGGGTTTGGGGTGAAGGGGGGGGGCACCCTGCGTATGAGGGCGGGCATGAAACCAGCCATCCACAAAAGGCACCCTACTAGAGGGATCCTGCCATGTATGACCACTGATGGTTACTAAGGGCTTTTGGTGTTGTTGGGCGCTAAAGGTTCTGTCTCGCGAGGGTTTCGGCCTTCGTTCACGATGTGCCGGGATGAGGGTGGCAAGATCCCCCCCCCAGCCGTCCCCTCTAGACCCTTCCACCTGCACTTGCACCTAACACTCTCCACCCTTGACCTCAACTCACTCAAAAAACTCTGCCCGAGAATCCCAAACCCGAGAATCGCACCCACCTCCAACTCCTCCTCCTTCTTGGAGCTGCTCAGGTGCACCTTCATTGAGCTAAGGGCTACTCGGGTACAGGGTGCATAGGGTTCGGCGTTTAGTGGCTTCACTTTATGCATGTGACTGTGTGTTCGGGGCTTTGGGCCCTCTTTGGGGAGGGGCCCTTTTCATGGGCTCCAGGCGATTCGACGTACCTCTTAGGGCACCGTTGTGAATGCTAACTCATGTGTCGGTTTTACCTGTCATGGACGAAAAAATTCCGAAAGGATGGGGTTTCGGGTTTGGGTTTAGGGTTTAGGGTTTGGGGTTTAGGGTTTAGAGTTTAGGGTTTGGGGTTTGGGGTTTAGGGTTTGGGGTTTAGGGTTAGGGTACAGGGTACAGGGTACAGGGTACAGGGTACAGGGTATAGGGTTTAGGGTTTAGGGTTTAGGGTTTAGGGTTTAGGGTTTAGGGTCTAGGGACTAGGGTCTAGGGGCAAGGGTCACGCGGCACCCCTTCGCGGCCTCGTACACTTCCACAGCATTGCCGCCGTCGTCTGCAGGCGGTTGCCACTCCACGGTAAACTTAGCCCGCAGCACACATGGCCAAGGCAAGCTACGCCCCTTTTGGTGGTGTCATACCAGGAATCCAATAGCACCCCCGAAAGGGACCGTGATTTTTTGCTGCACTGTGTGTCTGAGGCCGCGACCTGTCGACAAGTAACAATGAGTAGCCGCTTCAGGCTGCTTGTGAATCCAGACAAAATAAAGAAACTAATACGGCGGGATACCGTCAAAACCATCGAATTTGGGGGTCCACTTGTGGCCACGCGATTTCCTATCAGGGAGACATACGCTTTGAGCAAGGCTAGCTTGGAGAAAAATGAGCATCTGATGGTGAATATGTTGACACCTCATGGACCCATAGAAGGAACTAAGGCTTTTCATACCAAAAACTGCCGCTGATTTAACATGTTTAACGGAATGAATACTGGTCGGAAGGCCTTTGCACAATCTTAAGAAGAAAATTCTGAAGCGAGACACCAGGATGCGGGCGGTCATGCCCGGGACCAACCAACCAGGAAAGAAACCATACACTGCAAGAAACTCGATCAAAACTACCAGCCAGGGAGTTCGTTCCCCTTGAGGCCTGTCGCAAAAGAACCATCTCTGCTCGCTTACAAAGTTGGCAAGGGCTTCAGCAGCTGCTTGAGACAATGGTCTTCTACCCCGAAGAAGCGGGCCGAAAGGGACCGTGATTAGGAGAACCTTCCATATCTGGGTATTTCCCACAGGGGCACCCCGTTTATACCCCGAACAGAATAGAATCCCCTTAAAGGGACCCCCAAGAAGGGTACCCCCTATTTCGGAAACCCCCATATGGGAGGTCCCCTCTAGAACTCCCTTAAAGGGACCCCAAACCCCAAATCCTAAACCCTAAACCCTAAACCCTATTATTTCGGAACCCCCCCCCAAAAAAAAAACAATAATAATAATAAGTAAATAAATAAATAAATAAATAAATAATATAATAATAATAATCATAACAATAATCATAATAATAATAATAATAATAATAAAACCCCTGCTCTGCAGGCAGCTGCAAGATGACAGGGCGCCGACCCCATCAGCCCGCGCTTCGCCGACAAGCCGCAAGTCGACCTCTGCACCCAGGGGTTAGGGCTTTAGGGTTGAAGGGTTAGGGGTTAGGGTTTAGGGTTTAGGGTTTAGGGTTTAGGGTTTAGGGTTTAGGGTTTAGGGTTTAGGGTTTAGGGTTTAGGGTTTAGGGTTTAGGGTTTAGGGTTTAGGGTTTGCTCAGGGTTTACGGTCTTTGGGTGTTCTTTATTGGGTCTGGTTGCTCAGCTTCACAGATCCACTCTAAAGTCTCAAACCCTACACCCCAAACCGCAACTGCAGAAGACAATTTATTTGAGGGCTGCTGACTTCAAAAGCATCACTGGGGCCCTCCACCTCTGTGGAGCCCAGCACTGTGCAACCCCCCGCAAAACCCCAAACCCTGAACCCTGAAACCCCAAACCCGAAACTCTGAAGCCCCAAACCCTAACCCCTGAACCCCCAAACCTGAACCCAAAAAACCCCGAACTCCGAAGCCTAAACCCTAAACCCCAGACTCTCAAACCCCAAACCCCAAACCCTAAACCCTAAACCCTGAACCCCAAACCCTAAACCCGAAACCCTAAACCCTAAACCATAAACCCTAAACCCTAAACCCTAACCCCAAACCCTAAACCCTAAACCGACCCCAGGTCCCGGGCCACCGCCGAGGGCGGCTCAGCAGGCGTGCAAAAGGCTTCCGAGACGCCGGGCTCTGTGAGTTGCGGCCTGGACTTAGGGTTTAGGGTTTAGGGTTTAGGATTTAGGGTTTAGGGTTTAGGGTTTAGGGTTTAGGGTTTAGGGGTTAGGGTTTAGGGTTTAGGGTTTAGGGTTTAGGGTTTAGGGTTTAGGGCTTAGGGTTTAGGGTCTAGGATCTAGAATCTAGAATCTAGGATCTGGGGCGTAGGGCTTCGGGCGCCTTGAAGGCTTCAAGGTTTGGGATGGCAGGGGTAAAGTTCTGGGGTCTTGGGGTTCTGGCTCTCCGTTTTTGAAGCTTGCTGATCCACCAGTTTCCGCTGCAGCATTCTCAACAACAGTAATGAGAGACTCAGAAGTAGGCAAGCAAGCAAGGGGCGACAAAAGGTTCCTGATGGCAGATGGCTCGTCCTTCTGAGGCAGAACGACTTATTCCGTCAGGGTGGCGCCAACATCAATGCGGGGCGTCCAGCCCAAACCTGAAATCGACTCCCCGCACTTACCCCAGACTCTAAGTCATACTTAAACCGAGCAAAGCCTCAAAGAATCATGCCACAAAAACATGCGAACCCCATCCCTAAAACCCTCCTTAGAAGCCTCTTTGTAAACCCTGAACCCTAAACCCAGCTGAGAACGTCTATGCCCCGCGCCGATCCACCGGACCACTCTCAAGCACCACCTTTCGTCAGCAAGGCGTTTAAACCCTAAAACCCCCGAAGATGGTTTTTCAGGGTTTAGGGTTTAGGATTTAGGGTTTAGGGCCCCAGGGTCTGAGGGTATTGGGATGCTTCAGAGTTTAGGGTTTGGTGCGTTTGGGTTCAGAGTTTAGGGTTTAGGGTTTAGGGTTTAGGGTTTAGGGTTTAGGGTTTAGGGTTTAGGGTTTAGGGTTTAGGGTTTAGGGTTTAGGGTTTAGGGTTTAGGGTTTGGGGCTGTTGGGCTTGGGAGATGTGTTCTGCCGACCCTGCGGTCTCTGCAAACAACGACATGAGTAAAGCGAGCGGTCAGTAGTCCACATTAGGATTTAGGGTTTAGGGTTTAGGGTTTCGGGTTTAAGGTTTAGGGTTTAGGGTTCAGGGTTTAGGGCTTAGGGTTTAGGGTAAAGCAATGCGTCTCGCCGGGATAGAGGAGCTGTTGCCACTTCGTCTTGAAGCGTCCCCGCAATACCCCCCCCCCCCGGGCCCATTGCACAGAAAAGCGTTCGTCAGAAGACGAATTATGCTGGAGCCGTACCAGGCCTGCACACTTATCGCCACCACGTCTGGCCGCTGAAAAGCCCGCATCCAAACTTCAAACATGCACCTGCATTGCCCCCCCCCCCCCCCCCCCACCCGCGAAAAACCTTGGTCAACTCATCTTGGCACAAGAGCCGCCACTTGGACTGCACACGGTTCGTCAGGGCCTTCATGGACAGCCCTGAAAATGGCCTGTCCCACCGGTCCACAAAAGAAGCAGTTGGCAAGCCTTTCAGCCGCCTGTCTTACTCAGCGGTGTATGTAGCAGCGTCCACACTCACATGTGTGCGTAGCAGCAGCGATCTTCACCTCTGCCCATATGCAACTAAATCTTGCAACAGCGCGTACCAAAAAGGCCTTGAAGCACAGAGATTTTGCATATCTGACATCGCTATGATTAGGTGAGGCTGACAACCCTCCCAATCCCCAACCCCAACCCTGAACCCTACACCCTGGACCGTAAAGCCCTTTGACATGCTACTTCAGTCGGTCAACCCACTGAGGGTCCGCCATCCTATTCTTATGGGCCTGAAAACAGAAGCTGAAGAGGATCAACCTACAGGATAACCCCTAAAGCCTCCCTTCCTCCTAAAACCCTAAACCCTAAAACCCCTAACCCCGAAGTCCACACCAAAAACCCCAAAAAACCTAAAACGTGAACCCCTTTTCAGCCTGCGCCCTGAAGGGACCGGCCGACTTTGGCAGGCTGCCTGCTCGGAGTTACCCCATTTTGGGGGTATCTGGGCTTTGGCAAACTGGGGTTTGGTGAGCGGGTGGAATCTGGGTATTAGGGCTTTGGCAAACTGGGGTTTATGGCTATCAATATATATCAAAGCATGCTCCAGAGTTCAACATGAGGTTTATCATATGGTTCGTACTAACTGAACAGAACAAAACTTCAACCACGATGACACAACATGGGCACAACAAATGGCTAATCATCTTTTTTGCACTCTAAAGAAAGCAGTCTCTACTCACATGTGCAAATTCACCTGTTTGCTTTTTGTTTGGTGATGTCATGCGGCTACTATTTCAATATTCAGCGCTGTCTATAATTCGAAACAAGTATAGAACTCTCTTTTCGAAAGTGAGGGGCCATATTAAGCCCTAAACCCTATAGCCCTAAACCCTCCCCCAAACCGTAAACCCTAAACCCTAACCCCCAAACCCTAAACCCTAACCCCCAAACCCTAAACCCTAAACCCCAAACCCCAAACGCTAACCAACATTAAAGGAGCATGGGGCTCCCTTAGGTTCTTTCTCATTTAAGTGGTGCCAGACAGAATGGTCCGACTCGGCTGCAGGGTTAAGGCGCAGGTCATTTTGATGGTTTAGGGTTTAGGGTTGAAGGTTTAGGGTTCAAGGTTAAGGTTAGGGCTCAGGGCTCAGGCTTCAGCTGCAGGACGGCGTTTCTGTTCGGGGTTAGTTTTGTTGGAACCCGAAAACCCTCTCAACCCTGGGACATCTATAGTTGGACCCTCAACCCCCCTCGGAACGGGTCCTGACGGCAACTCGAAGGACGTGGAGGCCCCTGCAGCCTCCACTTGAAGGGTTTACTTAAATTATTAAGGGTTCAGGCCCAGGGAAAGTTTCAAGGAAAGTTTCCAGGAGTTTGCTTTCTTGGATTTTTCTTAATATTTTATGATAATTTCAAGTTACTGGGAGCTTGAGGGTTGAGGGTTTGGGTTTAGGGTTTTGGGTTTAGGGTTCAGGGGTCAGTGATAGCTAGGCACATTGTGGCAGGGTTTCGGGGTTTAAGGCTTTGGGTCTTAGGGTTGAAGGCTTTGGGTTTTTGGGGTTTGAGGTTGCTCTGGCATGGGTGAGACTGTGAGACGAAACATGCAGGCGGCCCCCGAATAATTCACGAATTACGCAAGCTGCCATCTGGGTAGGTTCGCATCATCGTCATCGTCAAGAATGGCAGCGCCATTCTTGACGATGACGATGATGCGACCTTACCAGGCCCTACCAAGCCTAGAATCTCAGTACTGGACATATGGCAGCTTGCCGGGCGAAACATGCACGGCAAACGTGAGCTGAAACCTTTGCTGTGTGTCGTTGACGATAGGAAGAACCCAAAGTGACAATCCCCCGACAACAGTAGTCGTAGTAGTAGTAGTAGTAGTAGTAGTAGTAGTAGTAGTAGTAGTAGTAGTAGTAGTAGTAGTAGTAGTAGTTGTTGTTGTAGAAGTAGCCTCCACGCTCTCCCGACGTCCTTCATCTCAGCCAATCCAACGCTGAACCCCGCACTGCTGACTCGCCTTAGACGCACACTAGATCTTGGGAGAAGGGCAAAGTAGGACAAAGTCTTTGCTAAACCAATGGCCCGCCAAGGAACTTGGCCACACCCGCGGTAGCCTTCAGCAGGAGTTTGGGCAACGTCCCAGACATGTGAGTATTACGAGCTTCAGGCACAATCCCTCATCGGTCTCCATTCTCAGCAGAGAGCTGCAGGGAAGTCGTTGGGAGGGGTCACCAAGGAAGCCGAAAGCTGCAGCAAGTCTTCGGTGTTGGCATTGCTCCATGATTTGCTGACAGCGCGCAACTTGACAATGCGCCGCTTCATTGCTCTCGCGCTGGCAGAGACGCTGGTGGTAGTGGTAGTGGTAGTGGTAGTGGTAGTGGTAGTGGTAGTGGTAGTGGTAGTGGTAGTGGTAGTGGTAGTGGTAGTGGTAGTGGTAGTGGTAGTGGTAGTGGTAGCGGTAGCGGTAGTAGTAGTAGTAGTAGTAGTAGTAGTAGTAGTAGTAGTAGTAGTAGTAGTAGTAGTAGTAGTAGTAGTAGGAGTAGGAGTAGGAGTAGTAGTAGTAGTAGTAGTAGTAATAATTAGTAGTAGTAGTAGTAGTAGTAGTAGTAGTAGTAGTAGTAGTAGTAGTAGTAGTGGACCCCAAACAGCACTCAATGAAACAATCAACACTCTCTAGACTCTAGCTGCTCTAGCTATTCTGGTCAGTAAGAATTTCCAATCCAATTGGAAACCCTCTGCCAGAAAATTGCATTGCGCCCTTCGTTGAAAAAGGCGATCGCACAGCTCAACAATTCGCTGGACTGCACGACAAGCACCCTCCGGCTCTTGCTCAAATGATCCGAGCTCCGGATTGCCTCTCCAAAAACACGGAGGTGTCTCCGGTATAAATCTTTGCAGGAAGTTCTCCAATGCCCAGGCTTTTTGCAACGGTAGCAAAAGGAACCCGGCCGTGGTACCACCCAAATATCGCGGCGCGCCCGAAACGTTTCAAAAAGCTCCACCAAATCAGGGTCAGGCCACCCTTGAACACCTCCTTTGCGGACCCAAGCAAAAGACGGGCTGCCTCCTGCTCTAAGGCCTGGCGACCCAAAACTGCGGGAGGAACGAAGGGACGAACGACGGGAAAAACGGGAGAGCAGCACGAACAGCAGCAACGGGATCCCCGAAACCTTCTGCGGGAAAAACGGGACCGGACGAGGACCCCGAAACCCTGCCGGGCCCAGTAGATGCCCCCCCAAAAATGAGCGGGGCTCGGGGACGACGGCGGGAACGACGGGGGGAGGAACGACAACAGGACGAGGACGAGGGGGACGACCACGAAAACGAGGAAGGGGCCAAGGCCCCTAAAACAGGCGGCAGCCGGGGCCTGCCTGCACGATTCCGACGCGGCCGAGGTCTGCCTGGGAACCCGGTTGCGAGGCCGACCCACAGGGAGCCTGGCTTTGGGAGGGCGACCACAGGCCATGTTTGTTTATCAGTTCTCACTGCGAGCACTTGAGTGTTTTTTCAATTGTGTATTGTATTTTGTTTATCACTTTTGCTTTGTGTGTGTGTGTGTGTCCATAGATTCTTTACAAAAAGTTCTGAAATATCCAATTTCGCATTTTGCATCCGCTGCGCACTCCTCGAATCTGCATCTTAGGGTTTTTAGGGTGTAGGGTTTTTAGGCTTTACGGTTTTAGGGTTTAGGGTTTTTAGGGTTTTTAGGGTTTTTAGGGTTTTGGGCTTTAGGGTTTTTAGGGGACCCGTAAGTCGTGCGTGCGGGCTTAGGATTTTCCCCCCCCCTCCCCACCGAAGGGGGCTTTTTTTGGGGGGGCGCATCGAACCGTAACTCCTACACCCTGAACCCTCAAAAAGCAAATCCCATGCCCTGCTTAACACCAAGAAAACCCTCCAAGCCCTAAGCCCTCCAAGCCCTAGACCCTGAACCCTAAACCCTAAACCCTAAACCCTCGAAGCCCTAAAGCCTCTCGCCCCAAAGAAAAACCAAGGGTCGCCTCGAAGAAGGCAAAGGGCAGGCTGCTGCCTCCCCAAAGGGGTTGAGGTTCGGGTTTAGGGTTTAGGGTTTAGGGTTTGGGGTTTGGGGTTTAGGGCTTAGGGTTTAGGGTTTAGGGTCTAGGGTTTAGGGTTTAGGGTTTAGGGGTTAGGGTTTAGGACTTTAAGGTCTCTTCACGGGGTCTAAACGCGTGGGGTCTACGGGTCTACCGGTTTAGGGCTTAAGGGTCATAGTAAGAAAACTTGCCACTCACGAGCTATTGCAAATTCAAATCGCACTCAACCTGGACATGACTCTTCTAGGCACAAGCAGAGGTCGATCTAACTGCATGCAGCAGATGGACAACTAGATGGAAAAAGCGCACTGCTTTCGCCAGCCTTTCTTCTCCAGCAATATGTCAATGTGCACTTTCCGCACATCCTGGAGACATTGTCTTGCTGTCGATTTCCCTTCACGGCTCTCTTTACCACATGATGTCACAAGCTGCCCTCACAGCACCACGCAAGCAAAAAAATCACCCTGGTCCATCGCCTGGTTGTTGGACCAGATGATGGTTGCTGAAGTTGGCGATATCTCAGAGACCTGGCAAGCCTAGCTTTCCCGCTGCCTCGCCCAAATTTTCCGAGGAGCTGGCTAACATCCGCATGCCCCGCAGCTGACTTGGACACTGCACATGATTAAGATGATTGAAGGTGCCACAGTCTTGCAACATCTCGCCAGCAACCCGAGCCCCTGCTCCAAGCACGTGGCACCCAGATTGCACAGGCCGGAGACACCTGTACATCAGGGCCTTTGGGCAGCGAATCACCACACCTTGCACAGAAGGCCCTAGCTCACCGCAACCCGAAACCCGACACCCTACACCCTAAACCCTAAACCCTAAACCCTAACCCTAAACCCGAAACCCTGACCCTAAACCCTAAACCCTAAACCATCAACCCGCAGAGAATGCAAGAACTGCCGCCCCCCCCCCCCCCCCTTCCCCGTGCGCAGGCCACGCCTGAAGCCACTGGACCGCGGTGCCTTGGACAGGGCCACACTGCGCCCTCTCGGACATCTCCCCCCCTCTTGAACCCCTCTGAAAAACCTCAGGTGGGACCTACATCCTAAACCCTGAACCCTAAACCCTAAACCCTAAACCCTAAACCCTAAACCCTAAACCCTGAACCCTGAACCCTGAACCCTGAACCCTGAACCTAAACCTAAACCCCGATACCTTAAACCCCAAGCCCTATAAACCCTTGAACGCAAAGGCTGGGGCTGCTCACGGGTCGAGCTGGCGGCACAATTCGCACGAAGTCGATGTTGCGGTTGGGCTGCGAAGGGCACGCGGAGGCCATAGGGTTTAGGGTTCTCACCCAAACCCTAAACCCTATACCCTATATTCAAAACCCTGAGCCCTAAGCCCTATAACCTAGCCCCTAAGCCCTAAACGTTAGGATGTTGGACCTGGTCTCCCAGCACCGTTCTCGTATGGAGCTTCCACGACCAAGCTCAAAGAGGAAGGTGGAACCAAGAGAGCCCAATACCCCTTGATTGAAGAGCAAACCTGAAGTTAGAATGGTGATCCGAATAAGATTCTGGTACATTCCTTCAGAAAGCAGCTTGGCTGCACTTAGGAGGCTAGTAAAAAACTAAACTTTTAGCTGCCTTATTAAGAAACCCAATAAACCCAAAGAGGCTAAAGATGTAAAGTTACAGCAAAGCACCACAAAGGCAGTATCGGGCTTTCTGGGAAGACCCTGCTATTCTTCTGTTTCACCCTAAACCCTAAACCCTAAACCCTAAACCCTAAACCCTAAACCCCAGGGGAACAAGCGTTTGACCGTTGTTCTTGTCTGGGTATTAAAGGTGACCATTCCATGGAGGATTGGGCCACCCTAAACCCTAAACCCTAAACACTAAACCCCAAACACTAAACCCTAAACCCTAAACCCTAAACCCCCCTACCAAGAAGGGTCTTTGGACTCGACGACTCGAAACCTCCGTGCCTGCTCCACGTCGGAAGTTGCGTCCTTGCACCAGTCCTGTGGGGCACAGGGTTTCGGGTTGAGGGCGACTTTTGGGCTTGATAGGGCTTATGGGGCTCAATAGGGTAAACAGAGCGAATAGAGCTTTTGCCAGTAGGGTTTCCGACTTTTCAGGGTTTGTAGGGTTCGGAGAGTAGTTTAGGGTTCAAGTCTCAGCCGCCTTCGAAGATGAGGAAGCGCCCGGACTCCGCTCCTTTGGCCTAGGCGACCAGACAGCCGGACCACTTAGGGTCGGAGCGTTGGAGGGTTGGAGGGTTGGAGGGTTGGAGGGTTGGAGGGTTAAAGGGTCAGAGTGTGGGTTAGGGCTTACAGGGATATAAGGGGTATTATCGGGCTATAGGCCTGCAGCGCTACAGAGATGGAGCGCGGCCCTGAAGCCCTAAACCAAGAACCCCTAAACTAAACCCTAAGCCCTAAGCCCTAAACCCTAAACCCTAAACCCTGAACCCCCAAAAGGACCCCACCCTGGGGCACGCGCGAATCATCCGGCGCAGCCGAAGCCTGGCGCAAGGTCACACCCTGAAGGATGCACGTTGCCGGGGGGGGGGGGGGGGGGCTGTTCTCAGCTAGGGTGGAGGGTTTTGGGTTTAGGGTTTAGGGTTTAGGGTTTTAGGGTTCAAAACTAGGGTCCCCTTTTGGGGAGGGGGAGGGGGTCTCTTTGATGAGAAATTCGCTCGCTGCATCAACAAAACAAAATCTGCAGTACATGCAGGAAATTTGATCCCCAGGTCCTGCTGTCCCATCTGGACACGCAGGGGGGCTCCCCTTCCTCAGGTGCTTGCCGACATCCAAAGGTTGACGAACACATGCGCCACAAAGGCAACACAAGCGTGCCGCAAGTCTGAGGCTCCCGCACTGGTGAGCAACTGCAACTCCACGCCAAACTTGCATGGAGCGCAGTGCTTGTTAACCTGCTAAACTATGACGTGCTGGCTTCCGACTGGTGCAGAGAATCTGCAACGTGCCACTTGGATGTGTTTCGTGGTGAAGTGACCGAGATCTTTTCACAAAGAATAAAGCTTAGCCGGTGAGATCTGTTCGGTGACGACTGCAGCAGACACATGTACGACGCCTTGGCGCTTGAGCGGATGGTGCGGCAGCAAGATTCAAGCCATTCAAGATACATAGGGGGGGGGGGGCGACCAGCCTCACGGGCTCTTTCAAAGTCTCCCTTTGTAGTACGCTCCTTCTCGGCAACCATCAAATGGTTCAACCCCCACTCGCGTCCCCACACAGCAGGGACTCAAGAGATCTCGGCAAATCGGTTGGGTTTAGGGCTTAGCTGGTTTAGGGCTTTGGGTTCGGGCCTCGGGTTGGCGCTTTTGCGTCCTGCCGCGGTCGCCAAGATCGCTTTTGCAGTTCCGCTGGGCATGCGTCTAAAGAGCTGCTTCCGTGTTATCGCTAGACCTTGAAAGCCCCCCAAAACACCCCAAAGGAATCCCCTGAACCCTGAACCCCGAAACCCTAAACCCTAAACCCTAAACCCCAAACCCTAAACCCCCCAAAACACTCCCAAAGGCGCCCTAAGCCGGGTCTCTCACTTCGGATCCTCCAGGCCCTCTTCCTTTGGCAGGCCCTGACGCTGCTGCAGGTAGGGAGGAGGGTTTGGGGTTGAGGGTTTGGGGTTTAGGGGGTTTAGGGCTTAGGGTTTCGGGTTTATGCTTGGGGGGGGGGGGGTGGTAGGAGGGTTTAGGATTGAGGGCTTGGGGCAAAGGGCGTCCCTAACGGCGAAAGCCCATACGCTGCAAAAACCCCGAAGCCTGTAAACCCTGCAAAGTCCTAAACGCCGAAACCCAAAACCCTGAAACCCGAAAACACTGCAAACCCCCCCACATCCAGAATCTAAACCCTAAAAGCCCTAAACGCTAATACCTGAACCCCAAAGCCTCAACCCTAAACCCTAAACCCTAGACCCTAAACCCTAAACCCTAAACCCTAAACCCTAAACCCTAAACCCTAAACCCTAAAATCCCTTGGAGCAGCTCCTCGCCTTCCCCACAACGAGGCAGGTGATCGCATGCATGAGGAGCCCAGGAGGTCCGATCAAGTTACAGAAAAGCACCTGCAGTTTAGGGTTTAGGGTTTAGGGTTTAGGGTTTAGGGTTTAGGGTTTAGGGTTTAGGGTTTAGGGTTTAGGGTTTAGGGTTTAGGGTTTAGGGTTTAGGGTTTAGGGTTTAGGGGCTTAGGGTTTAGGGGCTTAGGGCTTTGCACTGTTTAGGGCTTCAGCGTTGAGGGCTTCGGGCTCAGGGAGGTGAGGAAAACACCTTCGAGTTGAGGGTGACGAACGGCACCAAAGCAACAAAGCGCAGGCACAAATCATTCTCATCATTATTATTACTATCATTATGATTAGTAATTATTAGTATTCTTATTATTGTTATCATTATTATCATTATTAGCAGTATTATTATTATTACGACTATTGTTACTATGATCATTATTCTTATCATTAACCCCCCCCCCTCCCGCCCCCCCGGTCTCAATGTGAGCCCAGCGCAGAGTGCGAGGTAAAGATGCCACGCCGCTGGCCGTCCAGGTAGATCCAACCTCTGGGTCGTTTAGGGTTTAGGGTTTAGGGTTTAGGGTTTAGGGTTTAGGGTTTAGGGTTTAGGGTTTAGGGTTTAGGGTTTAGGGTTTAGGGTTTAGGGTTTAGATCCAACCTCTGGGTCGGGACGGTTTTGTCCTTTCTGCTAGGGTCTGGGGTTCAGGCTTTGGGGTTTAGGTTTTGTGTGTGTGTGTACACACACGGTGTAGGGTTTAGGGTTTAGGGTTTAGGGTTTAGGGTTTAGGGTTTAGGGTTTAGGGTTTAGGGTTTAGGGTTTAGGGTTTAGGGTTTAGGGCTAGGCGGGGCCATAACAGACCCACGCGTTTTCGGCAGTTTGGCACTGTTGCCCTCAGAATCCCCTGTAAATACCGATGTTTCCTGGGTTTCGCCCATCACCTCATCCCCGCAATTTTTATCCAAAATCGTCCTGCAATTTTTTGGGCATCCGTAGACTGCACTGGCATTTGTGGGTTTTTTTGCACTACTTCGCACTTTCGACGTATCCTAAACTAAGCCCTGTCTTGCTTGCATCCGCTTCTGCCCAGCCATGGGTCTAACTAACACGTTTGCTTCACCATAGTTAGAAGAGAGCATCCATGGCCCAACCATGATGACGTCCATAGTCTAATCCGTTCTGGGAAGAGAGTATCCATGGCCCAAGCATGATGACGTCCATGGTCTACTCTGTTCTGATGAGAAGAGAGCATCCATGGCCCAAGCATGATGACGTCCATGGTCTACATGTTTTCTGCACTGCCATGGCCCAACCATGATGACGTCCATGGTCTACTCCGTTCTGGGAAGAGAGCATCCAGGGTCCAAGCATGATGACGTCCATGCTCTACTCTGCTCTGATGAGAAGAGAGCATCCATGGGCCAAGCATGATGACGTCCATGGTCTACATCGTCTCCATTCCGAGAAGGTCAAACCTTCTTCTGGGCAGAAATGGTTGGAAGTTCTTGCTTTTAGGCGCACTGGGGAGCAGAAAGGCGTCGTTTCTCAACACTAAAGGCGGTGACCTAAGTCCTGCATCTCAGGTGTGCTGGTGGGGCCACAGTTTTGCGCGGGTCTGTTGTGGACCCGCCAGGGTTTAGGGTTTAGGGTTTAGGGTTTAGGGTTTAGGGTTTAGGGTTTAGGGTTTAGGGTTTAGTGCGTGTCTAGGTTTGGTTGAACACGGCTCTCATCCTAATCGAGTAGACAGCTGAGGCCACAGCGCCCCACGAAGAGGTCCCAGGCCAGCACGTGCGCCCATTCCTCGGAAACAAAGCCAGGACCTGGGGGCATTTCAGAAGGGCCACACTGGGGCACTTAAAGGGCTTCGGGCTTAGGTTTCAGATTGCCAGGCCTGAGGGTTCAAGGTTTGCAGGGTTCAGGGTCTTAAGTCCGAAGTCCGAACCATCAAGCGGAGAGCTTCGCGCATGCGCGGCAAGCGGGGTCGGGCAGCCTTTCTTCCTCTGCAGTCTACAACGCATGCCTCGAAGACTTTCGAAGTCTGCTCCCCATCTCGGCCCACAGCCATTCGAAGTGCGATCGGCTTCCAGTGACTGTGTGCAGTCTCGACATCGCACTTAGTGCCCCTAAACCCTAAACCCTGAACCCTAAACCCCTGCACTACCCTGTGCTGTGAGGAGGCATTCCAGAGTGGCCGACCGGCACATCGACAGGAAGCTGCTTCGGTATCTATGCAAGCACGCTCTAAGCTCTAAGCTCTAAGCTATTCAAACTCCAAGCGGTAAGAGCATGTTCATTGCCCCACCGCTGCTAGCAGCTCTCAGAATAGGAGTTAAATGCGAATTCTCCACCAGCAATGCAGGGCAAGTCAAACCGAGGAAAGACCTGCAGGTCACTCCCTAAACCCTAAACCCTAAACCCTAAACCCTAAACCCTAAACCCTAAACCCTAAACCCTAAACCCTAACGATACTTGCCCCCATGCAAGGGAAGAGATTCGAGAGGATTGGATGCATCCCGTTGTTGACCCCATGCTTGCACAAAGGGCGTCTTAAAGCGTTAGGGTTGAGGGTTTAGGGTTGAGGGTTTAGGGTTTAGGGTTTAGGGTTTAGGGTTCAGGGTTCAGGGTTCAGGGTTCAGGGTTCAGGGTTTAGGGTTTAGGGTTTAGGGTTTAGGGCTATGACTATACACAGCTGAATGGCTGATAATAAACCGTTAAATAGCTATGAAAAACCTTATACATCTAAAGGTATAAACGGCTACAAACCTCTATAAGCAACTATAAACAACTGAAAGCAACCGGAAACAACTGCAAACAACCGTAAACAACTACCAGTAACTATAAGCACGAATAAGTAACGTCTATGAATCACGAACAACTAGCAATTGCTGCTACCAAATGCTCACAACATCTACCAACAACTACCAATAACGAGCACACACTAAGACTAGCCGCCACGGTTGATGGTTGTACCCGTTGTACCCTTATTGTTGCTCTAACCCCTAAACCCTAAACCCTGAACCCCCCCTAAACCCTGGCTGGTGTCATTCGTCGACTTCGACCTGCACCTCGGCTACGTTTTAAGGGGTTGAGGGATTAGGGTTTAGGGTTTATGGTTTAGGGTTTAGGGTCTAAGGTTTCAAGGGGTCGTGGGTGGAAAAAGGATTTAGGGTTTCGGGTTGTTACGGGCGAAAGTGCAAGTTAGTTACCAGTGCTTAAGGCTTGTCCGCCATGCACCAAACACGCTGCGAACCCGACGTCCTAACAAATAGACCTCAACCTAAGCCCTTCAGGAAGTGTCAGGGCCAGGTTACAAGCACCTGAAAAGCAGGCGCTATCTGCTCCGAACTTTTCTTGTCGGGCTTTGCATGGTTTTGCCACTACCCTAGACCCTAAACCCTAAACCCCAAACCAATTTTCTCCGCAAAGCAAAAAGTGTCGCGCAGAGCTTGCCGATATGAAGCCCTGTCTCTGTGGTTAGAGCCCGGAGCCTCATCCCAGAGTGCGGTTAAATCGAGGCTTCAAGCAGAGGACTGATCCATTGTTATGATTATTGTTGTTATTGTTAATATCTATCTATATACATATATATATATATGAGTATTGTTGTATACTATTCTACATTATTCTGCTTGTCTAAATGTGAGGTCATCTTTGCCGCTGCGCCCCCTTGCTCCGCCTCCTCCGCACTCTTCGAACGACTCAGGCTTCTGTCGGCCCACGGCCACCCCGCGGCAAGGCCAGCTGAGGGGCCGGGGACATTAACGAGCCCAGGACCTAAACGCCTGGGCATGACGGGTAAAACGGCGTGAAACAGCATCCTAAGCTTACTCCGGCAACCGGCCCAAATGGCCGGAAGCCCGGTTCTTGACAGAGGGAAGGGTGGTCCCTCGACCGCCCACCCCATCGGCCGCAGCATGTTCAGCTAATTGCAAAGAGGCAGACTTCGAGATCCGTCTGGACAGAGCCCTCACCTGCAGTTGGCAGAGGCTCAATAACTTCACACAAAGCACACAAAGCGGCTAGGACTGACCTCCAAACTCTCTGAAAAATACTCCTAAATATGGTCCTCTTAAACCCCATAAGGGAAAACGAAACATGTTCCAGTGGCCTACCGAGGTGGGTTCCAGGGCACGCCACCTCCCTTCTTTTGCAGCCGATCCGAGCGCAGGCATCTCACAGCATGCTGCGGCAAGGGATCTCAAGCTCCGCACAGCAGAGCGCAACCCTAAATCCTCAATCCTCCTGCCTGAACCCTAAACCCTGAACCCTAAGCCCCAAACCCTCAACCCTAAACCACAAACCCCAAACCCTAAACCCCAAACCCTAAACCCCATTCTCGTCAACCCCCCGGCGCCTTCGTTCAGCTTCAACGTCCGCGCCTTGCGCTCGCCCACAGCGGCCGAGACATCTTTCACGGACGAGGTAAAGGTGGCCTGGCAAAGATCCAGCTTCCGAGGTCTGACTGATATGAAACAGGGTTTATATTACTGTTATTGGTGTGTATATAAGGTTCCCTTTTGATATTGGTGAGTGTATATTCCGGGTGTCCTTTTGGGGGTACAAGAAATATAAACCCTCCTTCATATGGGGTTTAGGGTTCAGGGTTCAGGTTTAGGTTCAAGGTTCGGGGTTGTTTAGGGGTTCGGGTTTAGGGTTTAGGGTTCAGGGTTCAGGGCTCAGGGTTTGGGGTTTAGGGCTTAGGGGGCTTAGGGCCGAAACTCCAGAATAAAAGCCAGGGATCCACTTCCGCGTCAGCTATGTTACAAGCGCGCGATGAGAATTTAAACCCCCAAGAATGACCTAGGGAATAACGAGGGTCCCTTTTTGGTTTAACATGGCAACAAAGAGACCCTCAACCCGAAGAAAAAGGGAATAAGGGGCCCACTGTGGGTCCTTAGGAGCTTGGTAACTCCAAGTGGCGTAGGGCTTCAACTTTGCATCCAGCGCCTGACTTTGCATGAGTTTGGGGCGCGGAAGGGCCCGCTGGGTCGTGGGGGGAGGGAGAGTACAACGAGGGAAGAACCGTGTCAACACGTCGTGGAACTGTGACACCTCTGCATTGTCCCGACATAAAAAATATGCTGAGGCGCAGTGATTGTGAGCTCCATGTTGTTCACATCCGTGGCATCAACCGAGAAGTAAAACCTTGCACTGCAGGGAACACCCACGCCAGCATGTATCAGGCGACAACATCGAGTCTTCAACAGTGAACTGCGAGGTGTCCAAACCCATATGCTGAGAGAAAATAGTCGTACTAGTAATAGTAATAAATAAGAATACTAACAGTGACAATAATAGCAATAAATAATAATAGCAATATTTGTAACCAGAATAATAGTAACAATAATCATAATAATAACAACAACAATAGTAAGAATAATAGTAATAGGAATGGTAATAGTTATAGTAATAGCAATAGTAAATAGTAAATAGTAAATAGTAAATAGTAAATAGTAAATAGTTAATAGTAAATAGTAATGGTAATAGTAATGGTAAATAGTAATAGTAAAAAGTAGTAGGAAATAGTAATAATAATTGTAATAGTAAATAGTACTAGTAATAGTAAAAGTAATAGTCATAGTAATCATTGGAGTAAGAAGCAGAAGAATAATAATCATAATCATAACAATAACAATGATAATGGTAGTAGTATTACTACAAATAAACACAACTGGGCTTGCAATGATACTAATAACAATAGTAGTAGTACTGGCAATAATAGAAACACTAGAAATAAACGCAAAGGGGCCTTGCCCTGCCGGCAAAGCGACGCCAAGTCCATGTCGATCTCCGGCCTCACCACGTCCGCGGCCGCCGCGTCCTTCGTGTCGGAGACCGCGAGGGCGCTGTCCAGGTCTTCCTGCTCTAGGGTTTAGGGTTTAGGGCTTAGGGCTTAGGGTTTAGGGTTTAGGGTTTAGGGCTTGGGGTTTAGGGTTTAGGTTTAGGGTTTAGGGTTTCGGATTTTAGGGTTTAGGGTTCGCCGAAGGGACTGCTGCATGATCATGAATTTCCATTCCCCCCCCCCCCCCTCCTGGCCATGCTGTGCCTATGCACTGCCATCATGACTAGCCTCTCTGAACGATTTGCCCGTGGTCGCAATATCCAACAGCATCATCTTAGGTGCTAAGACCGACAACATCAGGCCAGACTTTTCGATTGAAGCGGCAGGTTCGTACGCTCCTTGCCCTAAACCCTAAACCCTAAACCCTAAACCCTAAACCCTAAACCCTAAACCCTAAACCCTAAACCCTAAACCCTAAACCCTAAACCCTAAACCCCGCTCCTTGCTCAAGCCGGTGATCTCCATGATGGCCTGCTCCTCCAAGCCCTTCGCCTTGCACTGCCTGGCAGATGAGTCCGTCATGCGTGGCATGGCGCTCTTTTCTGAATCGGGCAACTTTCGGGATGGATGTGAAACCGAAAGCTCAAGAACATGATGCCTACAGCAGCAGCAGCAGAAGCAAAGCCGAAGCAGAAGCAGAAGCAAAGCAGAAGCAGAAGCAGCGGCAGCAGCGTCGACACTGCAACTGTGGACATTCTCACATCCTTCTAAGCTTTTCAGGGTTTAGGATTCAAGGTTTAGGGTTTAGGGTTTAGGGTTTAGGGTTTAGGGTTTAGGGTTTAGGGTTTGGGGTTTAGGGTTTAGGGTTTAGGGTTTGGGGTTTAGGGTTTAGGGTTTAGGGCCTGGGGACCCAGGTGCCTGGCCACCTTCGCCAGGGCAGTGGCCACTGAGACCTTGTCGGGCCTCACATGCGTGGCAAGCCACCGGCTTCAAAGCTCCATGACGCGCCACAAAAGGGGTTTAGGGTTTAGGGTTTAGGGTTTAGGGTTTAGGGTTTAGGGTTTAGGGTTTAGGGTTTAGGGTTCAGGGTTCAGGGTTCAGCGTTTCAGGTTTAGGGTTTAGGGTATTAAAGGCAACTACACTGCCCCACTGCCACGCTTTGACTGTTGAAGGCCTCGGACACCTAAACTGCTTCCCGTGGAGAGGCAAACTTTAAGGAGTGCAGTATGGGTAGCTCTTTGGGATGTTGCCCCTCATACTAACAGCTCCTTAATAGGGATCATAGTACCCCCTACTATAATCCCTCTTAAGGACTGCTAGTTTCAGGGGGAACATCCCAAATAGTTCTCTAGATCAGGGTCCCTTGTTGGGGTCCTTTCTTTTAAGGGTGCTGTACTATATAGGGGCACACAAGGTCTGTCGTCGGCGGGGCACGACGGCTCAGTGACTGTTTTCAGCTTGGAGACTTTTTCCTCGAAGACAGGACCACAGGGTGGGTTTAGGGTTGAGGTTTAGGGTCTAGGGTGCTGCGAATTCAAGGCGCAACAAACATTTTGTATAAGGGATTTTGCGGGGTCTATGTGTGTATAAGGTCTCTGCCAAGGGGCTGATATTTGGAACTATTTAGGCTAGGCTCCGGCATTAGGCATTCGGCAGTTTTAGGGATTGGGGTATGAGAGGGTGCTGGGGTGACGAGATCCCTAGACCCCCGCCCTGAAAACCTGAATCCTAGCTCTCAGCAACCAGCTTCCCCCCTTAAACCCCAAACCCTAAACCCTAACCCTAAACCCTAACCGTAAACCCTGAACCCTAAGCAGCGTCCTGCGATCCAAGCTTGGCCGACACGGCCGCCGACTTCCCAAAGGAGGAAGGGAAGGACATCTGACCGAGGCCCACCTTGACCACGCAGCCCTTGGCCTGATCTGGAGACTCACACAGAACATGAAGGGCGCTGACAAAAATCATCAGCAAAGGGCTGTCCTTTCGGGCTCTTCTCTAAAGAGAAAAAACGCCAACATGGCTGTGTTTCCGAAAATAGGGGTACCCTTTTGGGTACCCCTATTTTCGGAAATACCCATATGTACCCTCGCCCAAGAACCACCATAAACCCCCCCCCCTATATCACATGTAATATAGGGGTCGGAATACTTACTAGTGGCCTTCCCTTATGACCCCTTTATACTTGTACTACGCATAACCCCCAAAGGCCTATTCTAATTATCAGGCCCCCATATGACGCCAATCTCGGCCCAGGCACCGCCGCCTTGGGATCCCAGCCAGACAGCTGAAGCCACTCAAACTTCATCTCCACGGTGCCACACGCGTCGCCCGGAGACTTCGGATTCTCAGCGGTCAAGGCTTAGGGCTTAGGGTTTAGGGTTTGGGGTTTAGGGTTTAGGGTTTAGGGGTTTAGGGGTTTAGGGTTTAGGGTTTGGGGTTTAGGGTTTAGGGAGGTTTAGAACTTTGGGCTTGAGGGCCTGGGGTTGGGATGGGCTCTGGGGTTTGGGCTTCCGGGGCTGGGGGGCCCCAGAACGCACAATTCCTGAAACCACGCCTAAGCCCCTAAACCCCAAACCCTAAACCCTAAACCCTAAACCCCAAACCCTAAACCCCAAACCCTAAACCCTAAACCCTAAGCCCTAAACCCTAAACCCTAAACCCTAAACCCTAAACCCTAAACCC
>CAJNDS010002807.1:86675-99175 GCA_905221605.1 Symbiodinium natans | reverse complement strand
GGGTCCAGGATCGGGGTTCTTACCCTAAACCCTAAATCCTAAACCCTAAACCCGAAACCTAAACCCTAAACCCTAAACCCTAAACCCTAAACCCTAAACCCTAAACCCCCAAACTTTTGGGGTTCAAGCTTTGCTTCAGGCTTTATGGGGCTCTGCAGACCCAGCGTCACGTAAGGGTCGCTGCTGGCTTTGCTCATCACGTTCCAGTCTTTGGCCGCCAGGTCCGTCCCCTTCACTGGGGTCACCTGTTTAGGGTTTAGGGTTTAGGGTTTAGGGTTTAGGGTTTAGGGTTTAGGGTTTAGGGTTTAGGGTTTAGGGTTTAGGGTTTAGGGTTTAGGGTTTAGGGTTTACAGGGAACTTATAGACGCGCAATTCCTATTCATTCTTGCTGTCATGGCTCATGTTCTGAACCCTTACCCCTGACACTCGCAAACCCTAAACCCCCTAAAGGCCTAACCTCCGCTGCGCTTCCAGCAGCTGTCAGGGTTTAGGGTTTAGGGTTTAGGGTTTAGGGTTTAGGGTTTAGGGTTTAGGGTTTAGGGTTTAGGGTTTAGGGTTTAGGGTTTAGGGTTTAGGGTTTAGGGTTTAGGGTTTAGGGTTTAGGGTCTTTCCCCTGTTCTGTTCTTACATGATTAGCTTCTTATATCATCATATTTTCATGTTTCTATCTTTTGCCATCATGGCCTTGTCAGAATGATTCAGGGATCTCTCCAAAGGCCCTAAACCCAAAGCCCTAAACCCCAAAGATGTGGGCGTTTCCCAAAAATCGGGATACCCCTTTTATACCCCAAATACAATAGAACCCCCATAAAGGGACCCTCAACAGGGTACCCCCATTGTCGGAGGCCCCAACGACATCGACCCTAAACCCTAAACCCTAAACCCTAAACCCTAAACCCTAAACCCTAAACCCTAAAACCTAAACCCTCCTCTGAAGAATTGCGTGGCGAGCCGCCCGCAAGACCGCGAGAGGCATTGGCTTCTCGAGATCGGCCTTCGGGGACTCGCAGGGGCTTATGGGGTTAAGGGTGTTTAGGGTATAGGGTTTAGGGTTTGGGGTTTAGGGTTTAGGGTTTCGGGTTTGGGGTTTCGGGTTTAGGGTTTAGGGTTTGGGGTTGAGGGTTTGGGGTTCGGGGTTCAGGGTTGCAGCTTCTTGGGGGCTCAGGCAAGATGACCTCAACGCCCTAAACCCTAAACCCTAAACCCTAAACCCCAAACCCCAAACCCTAAACCCTAAACGTGGCTCTGAGCCCGGTACGAGCTGGACGCCCTGCGCCGGCGTGGCGAGAGGCACCTGGGCACGCGACAGTTGACTGGGTTGGCCTTTAAATCAATTGAAAAAATGTCGTATATCGGGTCTCTTATAAGCCCAAATAAGGAGCATATACCCTAAACCCTAAACCCTAAACCCTAAACCCTAAACCCTAAAGCCAACCTAGTTGAACAGCCTTCCAGATCTGCCAGCAAAAACCTGAAAAATAAGAAGCCCCATCATGGGAAGTAGCTAGGGTCAGCGTTCCAGGGTTTAGGGTTTCGGGTTTAGGGTTTAGGGTTTAGGGTTTAGGGTTTAGGGTTTAGGGTTTAGGGTTTAGGGTTTAGGGAAGTAGCTAGGGTCAGCGTTCCACAGTGGCAACTGAGAAGGAAAGTCGAGGTGGGAGTCCAAGAGGAAGCAAACGGGAATCACATATGAGTCTTTGGGCCCCCGTAGCTGCGAAACCCTGAACCCAAAGCTTCAATCCCTGCGCCTAGAAGCCCTAAACCCTAAAACCCTAAAACCCTAAAACCCTAACACCCTAAAACCCAAAACCTTAAAACCCTAAACCCCTAAACCCTAGCACCCTCTAACAACAAACCCCAACCCTGTCCAACCAATGTTTCGTCCCAAAAACGGCGATGACGTTCGGCAAGACCATGGCATTGCCTTTTCACAAGGCTGCGTTTGCAGCGTCGGGGCTGAGGGACAATCACCCTAAACCCGAAACCCTAAACCCTAAACCCCGAAACCCTAAACCCTCAACCCTAAACCCTAAACCCTAAACCCTACTTATAAACCCAGCCCTAGGTCGAAGCCCACTGCGGCTCTGTGTCTCGGAGTTTTGGGGTGTATGGACTCAAGGCTACAGGTTGCGCCCAAACCCCAACCCACCCCACCCCGGGTTTGGGGTTTAGGGTTTAGGGTTTAGGATTTAGGGTTTAGGGTTTAGGGTTTAGGGATTTAGGTTTTAGGGTTAGGGTTTAGGGTATCTTCAAACCCTGAACCCAGCAAGTACTCTCTCACAGACCCGGCTTCGGGTCTAGAGTTTTGGGAGGCCAAAGAGCCGAGAAGAAGCGTAAGCAGGAGCCCGCACCCTGGGCCTAATGTAGGACTCTAGTCCCTTTATGATGCTACTACAAGAACCCCAGAACCCGGTTCTAATCATTCAGGCCCCTATAGTAGAGGGTCGAGGGTTTAGGGGCTTGAGGCCGGTTGAGTCACCAATCGAGTTTAGGGCTTAGGGTTTAGGACTTTGGTGCTTAAGGCTTCGGGTAAAAGATTTTGGGGGCGTAGGGCTTAAGCCGAAGTGAAGCCGAGGGTGCTGATGACCGAGTTGATCTGTGAGCGAATGAGGCCTGCAATGCCTGGAGCATCTGCCACGTTGCCGATCCCCGTGAAGTCCAGGTCCTTGGATCCCTAAACCCTAAACCCCTAAATCTCTAAACGCCCTAAACCCGCAAATCCCTAAACCCTAAACCCGAGGTTCATGGGTAGTTATAAGTAGGGTTAATAAGTATGATAACTGTACTTATAACCCTGTTGGGTACTTTCATCCATGCTTCGAACTACTGCGGCAGGCCGAAAGTTCGTCGCACTCACACCACCACACAAGAAGACAGCAGAAGACCCCCTCTCCCCCTCAGACTCGAGCGCCGGGTCCTCCTCCGGAACAACAAAATTTGTTTATAAGTTTATTCCAGTGGATTCCTTCCTCCGCTGGCAGGGCTAGGACAAAACCATGATGCAATACTCCGCTGTCCTCCGTCAACTGTGTCTTGTCAAGAGCGACGAAATTTTATTCCTGGTCATGTACCCATGAACCTCCAGGTATCCACCCTTGGAAAGACAGCGCCCACAGAGCCCAACACCCCTTAGTTGAGGGGACTGGATTTAGGCTCGTTTGAGAGGCTGTGCGCGCCTTGGTTTTGCGCGCTTAGGCGCCAAACCCTAAACCCTAAACCCTTGCGTAGGATTTAGGGCTTTGCGGTTGAGGATTGACGTGGTGTCATAGTGGACAGCCTGGTTACTTTCCATCTGACCCTCAACGGAGTGGTGACGACTCGGACGCACGTCTTACGCGGGTTGTTTCCCGGCATGCACACATGAACCAGCAGTCAACCACCAGTCGCGAGCACGTAGCCGTTCTAACTCATCTGGGCTTGATACCCGTTTGGCGTGCTGAGACAAGGCTGCTGTAGTAGCGCTGAAGGGCCCCTTCGACACTGCTGCTAACCTATCCACGCAAAGACCCCTGACCTAAAACCTAAACCTAAACCCTAAACCCTGAACCCTAAACCGCACAGTCTACCATGGCGTTCGGGCTGCCAGCTCTGGTGGATCGTTGAAGTAGGCTGTGACTCCTGGCCGCG
Source organism: Symbiodinium natans (assembly GCA_905221605.1). Taxonomy (NCBI): domain Eukaryota; class Dinophyceae; order Suessiales; family Symbiodiniaceae; genus Symbiodinium; species Symbiodinium natans. The sequence continues at coordinate 95,551 of CAJNDS010002807.1, read as the reverse complement.
GCCGTGACTCTCAGATGTACCATATCTGAAGCTGTACTTGTTCCATTCGCTCTGTCGTGTTCGTTATCTTATGCATTCGTTCGCGTGTGTTTGTGTGTGTGTTTACTTTGTTTCCTGCCGTGACGAACTAACATGCTGGTTAGTTCGCCTATTTCGTTATGTATATGTATATATGTATATATGCATACATACATATATATATATACATATACATATACATATACATATACGTATACATATACATATACGTATACATATAAATACACATCTACATCTACATCTACATCTACATCTACATATACATATACATATACACATGCATGTACTTCGTTGTTGTTTTTGTGTACTTCGCTCTTCTGCCGTTCTGTCTTTGTTCTAACTTTATCTTTGCCTTCTTACCTTTCTTCTTATTATTATTATGCTTCTTATTCTGCTTCTTCTTCTTCTTCTTTTCTTCTTCTTCTTCTTCTGCTTCTGCTTCTGCTTCTGCTTCTTCTTCTTCTTCTTCTTCTTCTTCTTCTTCTTCTTCTTCTTCTTCTTCTTCTTCTTCTTCTTCTTCTTCTTATTCTTCTTCTTCTTCTTCTTCTTCTTCTTCTTCTTCTTCTTCTTCTTCTTCTTCTTCTTCTTCTTCTTCTTCTTCTTCTTCTTCTTCTTCTTCTTCTTCTTCTTCTTCTTCTTCTTCTTCTTCTTCTTCTTCTTCTTCTTCTTCTTCTTCTTCTTCTTCTTCTTCTTCTTCTTCTGCCTCTCTCTGTCTCTCGCCCGCTCGCTCGCTAAGGGGCATGGGTACGGCAGGAGCATTCTGGACTGTTTCTGCTGCACTCGAGACTCCCAATCACCCATACCAGAGACTGCTGCCGACGCGAACCGTCCTAGTCGGCCAGACTGTGATGGTGCCCAATGACACCACCGAAACGGAAAGGTTTAAGGGTTTATGGTATCCGGGTATCCCCTAGGGTTTAGGCCCTGCAAGCTGCAAGGGGCCTCCAACCACTGGGCTCTCGTGGATCAGCGGCTCCATTCGGAGCACCAGCTGCCCCCGCATCCGGATGGACTTGATGCCGATGCCTGCGGGGCTGCTTCGAAGCTTCGGAAACTGCAACTTTCAACCTCCACCCACCAACCCCCCCAACCCACCCAACCCCATCCCCAAACCCCAAAAACCCTCATCATTCCCTACCCAACACTCCCTAAATTCCCCCACCACCAACGACCAAAAAAATATGAAAAAATGTGCTCAACGTGCAAAGCCAGGGAGCTGGCCACCACCGCAGAGATCTCGATGTCAACGTCCGACTCGTAGTCCAAGCCGAGGTTGAGCTTCAGCCCGTTCTGCCGGGGGGGACCGCAAGGCTTGCTTGAAGGTTCATGGCACCTACTAACCAACTATAGCTGTAACTTATGGCTGTAACTTGTAGCTGTACTTCTAGCTGTACTTATAGCTGTACTTATAACCATGTAAGGGCACTTAAGGGGCTTATAAGGTGGGTTCTAAGTGCGGGGACAGCAAGGCTTCAGGGGCAGAAGGGGAAGCGCGGGGACAGCAAGGCGTAAGGGCCATCGGGTTTCGGGTTTAGGGTTCAGGGTTTAGGGTTTAGGGTTTAGGGTTCAGGGTTTAAGGTTGAGGGTTTCGGGGCTTTGGGTTTGGGGTTCAGGGCTGAGGGTTTGGGCATCTTCGGATTTTATGTTTTGAGATTGGTTGGGGGAGGGCGTGAAGTGGGGAGGCTACCAGAATTGTGCGGGATGGTCCCCTCCTTGGCTCACGCGGAGGCTAAATCCCAAAGCCTAAGCCCGAACTTACTGACTCTTCATATGGAATTAAGGGGAAGCACGGCTCGGATTCCCTGAACGGGTTATACTTGGAGGTTCATGGTACTTACAAACTAATTATAACTGTACTTATAACCCACTCAGAAGCCCTTAAGTGCCCGAATATGGCTGTAAGTACAGTGATAAGTACAGTTATAATTAGTTAATAAGTACCATGAACCTCCAAGTATGGAAGCGGGAAGGGAGGACGGGTCGCAAGTGCCGACCTTCCGCTTGACGAGCTCGATGGGGCCGAACTTCGGCGTGCGTGTACCAAGCGTGAAGGTCTTGAAGTGCGTGCCTGGCCAGACGAGAAATAACCCCAAACCCTAAACCCTAATCCCTAAACCCCAAAAAATCCTACTAGGGCACCGGAGGGCTATGGGGATTGCAGGTCTTCAGTCTGCCCTACGCCCTGACAGAGTCTCGACCCTACCCTAAACCCTAAACCGTGAGCCGTGCCTTTCAAGGGCCCTGGGAGGCTCGCCTGGATCTGCGGCGTGACCTGACAGGGCGAGCTCTGCCAACGGGGCCTTCTGCGACGTAGAGCCTGCCTAAACCTTAAACATCCCTAAACCCTAAATCCGTCTTAACCCTAAATCCCTAAACCCTAAGACCCCAAACTTTGATGCCCCAGTTCGGGCCCACTTCCCCCCCTCGGACCTGTTCTTTCACAATCTTCTGGGCAGCTTCGTTGATGTTCGGCCACAGCTGCGCCACCAGGTCATTGAGCCACTCCAGGGTCTCCTCCTTCCTTGCCAAAGACTTTCAGCCGCTCGCGAGACTCAAGCCGCGAAAACCCGAGTAAGCCCCCACAGAACAATAGAAAAACAAAAAAAACACACTACTATAATCATATGATAAAGCAATATAAGAACTATAGAACAATATGAAAAACACAATACGATGCTTATATATAATAATAATAATAATAATAATAATAATAATAATAATAATAATAATAATAATAATAATAATAATAATAATAATAATAATAATGAGAATAATAATAAGAAGAAGAAGAATACTAATAATAGTAATAGTAATAATAATAATAACAATAACAATAATAATAACAACAACAACAATAACAATAATAATAACAATAATTATAAAGCAATATAAGAATACAAGAATATAGCAACTCTCTCTGCTTCGGAAGGCCTCCCATCCTTCGGAGCGGTAGGTGAACTCACCACGTGGTTGATGTCCTGCGAAGTGCACATACATGCTCATGTGCATGACATTGTCATTGGTGCGTTCAGGGGGGGGGGGGTAGGGGGGGCAGGACATAGTGGAGGCGTGGCACAGGTCGATACGGGAAGACATTGCATCTGAGTAGCCAAAGTGACATGAAATAGCTTGTCACATTCCGAATCACATCACGACCGGTGAGAAACATGGAGCTTGGTTGGAGAATGTTGGAGAGCATCGGCTACCGAGTAAAGAAGATGACGACTCCCCGACTAACCCGATTCTGGCCTCACTCTCCCTGCCACTGATGGCACAGCAGGCTCTGCCAACCTGGCGCAAGGCATTTTCCATGCCCTCAATGGCTGCACAAGGAGGATACCCTGCCAATTCCTGACACTCTGAACTGAACCAAGCCGCCTTGCCGCCCATGTTGGACCAGCAGCCCAGGATACTAGAGCCAAGAACTATTAAACGGCTGCCAAGATCAGGTCCAAAGACTGCCGATTGACTCATGTTTGCTGGGGATTCCATGCCGGCAAAATCGGAGTTCCGAGACTTTGCACAAGGACAACGAGCAGAGCTATTGCTGCGACCCTAAACCCTAAACCCTAAACCCTAAACCCTAAACCCTAAACCCTAAACCGTTGCTCGAGACTCTGCCGAGCTGCAGGTTGTCCCAGCAGCCTCAAGGCAACATGCACCTCGTCGTTGGCCTTATTGCGTCACATTACCTCTGAACGCAAAGACTCGCCACCTCCCAATGCCATCTGTCTCTCTTGCTCTTTATCAGTTTATCATATTATTCTATTCTTCTATGACTACAGTACTATAGTACTATAGTACTATGTCATTATATTACCCTATTGCTATATTGCTATCTTACTATATTACTATATTACGATCTTACGATATTACGATATTACTATATTCCTATGTTGGTATATTACTATATTACTATGTTTCTATATCACTATATCACTATATCGCTATATCACTATATCACTACATCACTACATCACTATATCACTATATCACAATATCACTATATCACTATATCACTATATCACTATATCACTATATCACTATATTACTATATTACAATATTACTCTACTTTGTGTTTGTATTGATATTATGACTGATATTAATATAGGTTACATTGCTACAAAAGTTGAAAAATGTATTGTTGTTTCTTTATATCTTTTTTGAAATAAACTCTACTATTGTGCTCGTACTTAATATCTGTGGCAGTGTGTTAATATTTGGACTTATAGCTTTTTCATCTTATGACTTTACATACTTCGTCATCGGCCATTCTTCGCGTCTTTTAGTTTCATAATTTCACAATTGCAAATGATGTTACAGTATATTCTATTGAACCAGTACATTCATTCTTACACTACTGTGTTATTACATTCCTGAACATTCTTCTCTTGGGGGTCCCAGCGGCGGGGTCCAAGCGCAGCGCCTCGGTGAAGTGCTCCCGCGCCTCCTCGCGCGCCTCCTCGCAGGCATCCGCGCCGTGGGTGTGCCTGGCCTGGCCCTGGCAGGCGTTTAGGGTTTAGGGTTTAGGGTTTAGGGTTTAGGGTTTAGGGTTTAGGGTTTAGGGTTTAGGGTTTAGGGTTTAGGGTTTAGGATTTTGGGCATTTCCCCAAATAGGGGTACCCCTTTTCTACCCCAAGTAGAATAGAACCCCCTTCACCCCTATTTTCGGAAACCCCCATTTAAGGAGCTTCAGCGATATAAACCTTCTTTTGCGTGCTTTTGGATGTGTGGGATTTGGGGCGTCCTATGAGACTCAACTTGCACCCGGAACCCTAAGGTCCGAACTGGCCCTAAAGTGCAAAGCATCTCCGCCCCCAACCCTATGGGGTTTAGGGTTTAGGGTTTAGGGTTTAGGGTTTAGGGTTTAGGGTTTAGGGTTTAGGGTTTAGGGTTTAGGGTTTAGGGTTTAGGGTTTAGGGTTTAGGGTTTAGGGTTTAGGGTTTAGGGTTCCAAGCCGAGCCCGAAACCCGAAACCCCCAAACACACGTGCAGGCGCGCCATGCAGGCGCTGCCGCAGCGAAAGAGAGCCTTCAGGGGCGTCAGTGAGTCAATTCTCCAAATTCTGGTCCCTTTTTGGGCTACCCTAAATCAGAGGGGCCGGCTTGCAATAAGGACCCCAGAAGGCACGATAATTTAGAGAAGTGACCAGTTCTCTTTCCTGACTTGGTCTTCGTTGTGAGCCAGTGCCGATGGCTTAGGAGTTACCTAAACCCTAAACCCTAAGCCCTAAACCCTAAGCCCTAAACCCTAAACCCTATACCCTAAGCCCTAAACCCTAAACCCTAAACCCTAAACCCTAAGCCCTAAACCCGAAATCCTAAATAGGCTTGAGGGAGGTTGAGGGCTCAGATTTTGGGCTCCGGGTGCGAGGAAGCTCACGTCTCAACCACATGATGCCACGAGCCACGCATGGGGAGGATAGCCAGGCACTTCGCAACTTGTCCATGGAGCCGATGAGAATAACATTGCTGTCATAATGATATGTACACATAATAACAATAATAATAATGATCATAATAATAATAATAATAATAATAATAATAATGATAAGGATTATTGTTATCATACAACTACAATGATAAAAATAAAAACAATATAGTAAAAATAGAATACTATAACGAAACCCTCAATACCAAACGGCCGATGACTTCAGAAGAAAGCAGCAGAGCCTTCACGAGCTTGGCGTTGCAGCCTGCCATCCCCGACTTATGACCTACTGCGGGCGCGGGACCTGCCGATGCCTTACAGAAGCCTCCTGGGATGCTCCCCCATATTCTAAGAGTCCTTAAGAGGGATCATAGTACCCCCCCCCCCCCCACCCCCACCTACCAAACATCCTCCCTCTGCCTTAGTCTACCTTTTCCGGCAGCCGCGCATTCAGTTCCAGGCGCACAACCATTTGCTTGACATTGGGGTGGGGTACTCTGAAGTGGGATCATGCTTGCAGGGCTGTTTAAGGTTCAGGGTTTGGCAAGCGACCTTGCAAGAAAAGCTTCAGGAAAGGTAAAAACGGTTGCAGAAGTCGTAGATTCTGGGCTTCAGAGGGACCCTAAACCCTAAACCCTAAACCCTAAACCCCCCTGCAAGGGGCAAGAACGCCTGGCCCCAGCTCCTCAAAGATCTCCGCAGCTTCTGCCGCCATCCTCGGGCTGCCACCCGGAGGGTTTAGGGTTTAGGGCTTAGGGTTTAGGGTTTAGGGTTTAGGGTTTAGGGTTTAGGGTTTAGGGTTTAGGGTTTGGGGGTTTAGGGTTTAGGGTTTAGGGTCTAGGGTTTCGGGTTGAGGGTTTAGGGTTTAGGGTTGAGGGTTTAGGGTTGAGGGTTTAGGGTTGAGGGCTTTAAGGGCTTTAAGGGCGTTAAGGGCTTTAAGGGCTTTAAGGGCTTTAAGGGCTTTAAGGGCTTTAAGGTTTCGAGGGTGCCTTTCAGTCAAGGGTTTTCGGGTTTAAGGGCTTGTCGCTACCCACAGGCTCCAACAGCCCTCAGTGAAAGAAGGTTCCTTCCAACAGAACAGGGATCCCAAACGTGTTTTAAGGAGTCTTCCTTCGGAAACGCTCCCTAAACCCTAAACCCTAAACCCTAAACCCGAAGCCCGAAACCCTAAACTTCTCTGCCAGATAACCCTAAATGTTAAGCACGAGTTTGGCGGTTTGATCAATTTTACCCCCCCATTGTTCAGCACGAATCTGGCGATTTGATCCAGTTCGGCCCCTCTGACCCCCTTTGGCCCCCCCGTTGTTCAGCACGCATTTGGCGATTTGATCCATTTCGGCCCCTCTGACCCCTTTGGCCCCCCCATTGTTCACGCACCGCAGCTCAGCGAGCCACGAAGCCAGCAGGGCACAGGACTGACTCAGGACTCAGGGTTCCTGGATGGAATAACTTGAGGTCTGTGTGATTGTTTGGCCTCTTGGTGCGTCTGAACAGAAAGTCATAAACTTTGTATATTCGTAATGTTATAGGATTCTTTGGGCGGGTGGGTTTTTCCTTTGCCTACACACACACTGACACATACTGCTGGCCTAGTAAATGCTCGAACTTGAGATGCTGAACCCTCAACCCTAAACCCTATACCCCAAACCCAAAACCCTAAACCCAAAACCCCAAACCCTAAACCCTACACCCTAAACCCTAAATCCTAAACCCTCTAAACCCTAAACCCTAAACCCTAAACCCTAAACCCATACACCTGCAACTCAGAGGCGGGTGTGCCTCCTGCGGTCGGTCTACCTCAGGGCCACATGGCTGTGGACGCCGCAACAATTTAAGAGTTTAGGGTTTAGGGTTTAGGGTTTAGGGTTTAGGGTTTAGGGTTTAGGGTTTAGGGTTTAACAGTCTTCGTGGGGGTTCTTCCAAACCAGCATCCGTTGCTTTGTTTGATTTTTGTTTTTTTCTTTTGGATGGGGGGGGGGGGGTGCCATCTTTGGGAGGAGACCGGCCAAAAGGCCTGCACTGCGCGACTTAAAGGCTCAAGAATTTCGCGCGAAGCCCAAAATCACGCACGTGGGTGAACGAAGCAATGAGTCCAGGTTTTAGGGTTTCTAAAGCGTAGGGCATGTAGGAACAACATCTCCTTCTAGAGGGCTTAGGGTTTAGGGTTTGGGGTTTAGGGTGTAGGGTTTACGGTTTAGGGTTTCGGGTTTAGGTTTAGGGTTTGGGGGTTCTCTAACAAGGTGCTTTGAGCAGCGTGAGCGCGTGGTTGCTCAGCAGATCCGCTTCGAGCTCCATCGCCTTCGAGACTTTGTCGTCTGTGACGAACTCCGGCGGGAGGCCCTGGCATGCATCTGTTTTTTTCTTAAAGAGGGTTAGGGTTTTCCCAAAATGTGTGTACCCTTTTTGGGGTCCTTATAAAGGGGGTTAGGGTTTTCCCACATTATGGGTAAACTTTTTTGGGATCCGTATAACGGGGGGGGTTAATTTGGATATGTACATTCTGGGGAAATACCTATTTTTCATGCTTAACAGTATCCGGCGCTAGCGAAGATCCGCAGCACTATCAGTGAATGATGACGAGCACAGGTCTCTTCGGAACAGTCCTTGATCAACACTGTGCCCTGACCTCAGTTCTCAGCCAACGTGGACAAACATCTCGTGTGCACGATTGCAACAAGCTTGCTTCCGCCAAGCTTCGATAGCACACATCGGCGTTAGCAAAGTCCTTCTTCTTGAGGCACTCGTTGCCTGTCTGCAGCCGGGGTCGATAGTCTCAAAGCAAAGGCATGTATCCGGATGTGTTTCTGTCTCTTGCTATGGCAGCAGCCTTTGGTAGGGACAGTTCTGAAGCGGAGAACAGCTGCAACTGCTGTACTGCAGCTATTGTTATATATATATATATATATATTTATTTATTTATATTTATATTTATATTTATATTTATATTTATATTTATATTTATTTATTTATTTATTTGTTTATTTCTTTATTTATCTTTATTCATATTTATATTCTGATTTATATCTATATTTATCTTTATATTTATATTTATAAAGGGACCCTATACCCTAATCCCCAAACCCTAAACCCTAAGCCCTAAACCCTGCTTTGAGAGCCACAATGAGATGACGACAGGCGGCCCTCGTGCTTCCAGAACATGACCACTGCCAAGATATCCTCCAGGGCCAAGCTCGTTTGAGGGGGTTTAGGGGGTTTAGGGTTTAGGGTTTAGGGTTTAGGGTTTAGGGTTCAGGGTTCAGGGTTTAAGGTTTAGGGTTTAGGGTTTAGGGTTTAGGGTTAGGGGTTTAGGGCTTGGGGGTTTAGGGGTTTAGGGGTTTGGGGGTTTAGGGGTTTAGGGTCGAGGGTCTAGGGTCTCAGGGTCTAAACGTTTGGGGTTTGGGGTGTT